>JARYGA010000816.1:0-102221 GCA_030545235.1 Helianthus tuberosus
GCAAACACCACACTTGTATTTCATTTTCATTGTAACACTTAGTCGATCCGTACCACATCCCGCACTGTATCCTGATTTTTGAAGCAATTGAAGAACAAGGCAGCTGCGATTGTCAGCTCCCGAGGTTTTATGCCGACGATCTAGATTGATCAAGGGCTTTCCTCGTACATCTTGTGTCGTTTACTTTATTTTTGCTCATTGTTTGATCATAGATACAGCTCAATATCCTGAGCCGTATCCTGAATACTGTTTTCCCAAATAACTTAACAAGTATATTTTCAACACACTTTCTAGCACACTACCTCACTTAACTAATTTGATCACTTAATTACTTCGGTAATTTTTGACCAAAACAATTTGGCGCCCACCGTGGGGCAAGTGGTGCTCTCTTTACTAAAAATTTTTGTCAAATCGCTAATCGGTTTTCTATTTTCAAAACTTTTTGCCACATTGTCCATAATGGCCTCAAGATCAAACATGAGTTCGTCTACTGTGTCTGCTATGACTTCTGCTACTACCGGTTCGGTGCTTCCACCACCTCCTCCAAGGATGCCAGCCTCTACACAATCTCAAGATGTTATCCCAACTCGGAGTGTCCAGGGATCTGCTCCCGTTTTAGCTTCTAATGATGAAATTTTAACCTTATTTGGAAGTGTGCAGGAACAAATGAGGCAGCAACAGGAAACAAACCAAATGCTTTTGAGGGAAATACAACTCCTGAAGGCTGGCTCGAGTTGATCTGCCAAGGACAATGTCACTCCGTTACACCCCAGAGCGTTGAACTTTAGTTCAGTTGTATATACCGAGGATAATAGGGGGGATATCGTGCCCAGTCTTCCTCAGAATCATACTCCTGAAATGCCCTCCTTGGTCAGGATGTCAACCATAAGGAGCTCAGGATATGCTTCAGGATATGGGCAGAATCCTCCAACTGGTAACGTGTCTAATAATAATAATACTCATGCTGCTAACAGCGGTGGATCTTTGCAGGATACAGGTGTGACATCAGCACTTACCAGGGAACTTCAGAAGTTAAAGGACATGATATCTAGTGCACCTGGGGTGGTCCAACCGATCCCGGAAGTGTCTCAAGACAGCCACAAGATATCTCGTTTCGCGTATCCTATCTGTGATGCTGAGATCCCAAAGAGATTCCAAACCCCCAACATGAAGCTTTATGATGGGACTACGGATCCTGAGGAGCATATTGCCCAGTATAGGGAAAGAATGGAGATTAACCCTATCCCTCCGGAGCTCAAGGAAGCGTGCTTGTGCAAGGGATTTGGTTCTACTCTAACAGGATCAGCCTTAAAATGGCTGTTAAACGTTCCTCCTCACTCAATCACTTCATTTGCTCATTTGGTTAATTTATTTAACAGTCAATTTTCTTGTAGTCGGAGTTTTGAGAAACTAACCAGTGATCTTTACAGGATAACTCAAGGGCCTCAGGAATCCTTGAGGGATTATGTGAACAAATTTAGTCGAGAATCCTTGGATATCCCACATCTTGATGTTGCAACAGCTGTGCAAGCTTTTAAGATGGGATTACAAAAGGATTCTCAGTTTTATCAGGATCTTGTAATGAATCCCTGCAGGAATCTCGATGAAGCTCGTAACAGGGCTTTGAGATATATCCGTCTGGAAGATGACAAGAAGATGCAAGAAAGGATGAACTCATCCAACACTTATGAATCGACTAATAGGAAGTCAGAGTCCTCATTTAAGTCATATCGGCCTAAGCCATATGGTAGAAATGAAAACAAGAGAGTGAATGCTGTCGAAGATGAGGATCCTGAAGAGTATCCTGAGTTGTCTGAATATTGCTTTTCTGTTAATATCCCTGAATTGATGTATGCTATGCAGGGTCTAGGAGACAGGCTAGATGGCCTCGAAAGAATCAACAAAAGGCTGACTGGAAAGATAAGTCGAAATTGTGTGCTTTCCACGAAGATTTCGGACATATGACTGAGGATTGCATTGCTTTGAGGAAAGAAATAAGCTATCTTCTAAGCAAGGGATATCTGAAAGATCTCTTAGGAAAAAAGAAGAATAAGGGTCAGGATACTGACAAGGATCCTGAACGAGCAGCATCACCTCCCTCGGATGCCAAGATAATCAACTTCATTTCGGGAGGATCCGACATTTGTGGGACCTCGTATTCGGCAGCAAAGAGACATGCAAAGGAAGCTAAAGCCGAAAGGGGAGACAGACCTGTCAGGATGACTACCCTCACGACTGACAAAGTGATCACTTTTGATGCAGATGACAGAGATACTGTCCAGGATCCTCACCATGATACTCTGGTAATAACGTTATATGTGGCTAACCATTTTGTACGCAGGATATGGGTTGATAATGGCAGCTCCGTCAACATAATCCAACTAGAAACTCTGAAGAGAATGAATGTATCTCCAATGGATATCACTTCAAAGTCTACCGTGCTTGTTGGATTCAGTGGAGAGGCTAGAAACACAGTGGGGGAGATAAAGTTGCCAGTATACGTTGAAGGAGTCAATTCGATACAACGTTTCTGTGTGATGGATTCTCTATCTTGCTATAACATCATATTGGGAAGACCGTGGATTCACGATATGAAGGCCGTGCCATCAACATATCACCAATGCATCAAGATACCTACCCCTTGAGGAGTGGTCAAAGTAGATAGTGATCAGCAGGAGGCGAAAGAATGCTACTCATCCTCGATGAAATCCTCAGCCAAACCTAGTGCAGCATAGCAATTAAAGACGCGGGCCCAGGATATTGTGGAGGATCCGGAGCAGGATGTGAAGAAAGTTATCCTGAACCAGGATAACCCCGATATTTCGGTGCTCGTAGGGACCAATATCCGTCAGGATATTGAAGAGCAGTTAATTAACTTTTTAAAATGCAGGATGTCAACATTTGCATGGAAGCATGAGGATATGACAGGCATATCCAAAGATATTATCACTCACAAGCTTGGAATTGATAAGTCATTCAAGCCTGTGCAACAAAAAAGAAGGAAGTTTGCTCCTGAGCGGAACACGATTATCCAGTAGGAAGTTGAAAGATTATTAAAGTCAAGGATGATCAGAGAGGTTAAGTTCCCAAGGTGGCTAGCAAACGTGGTTGTAGTACAGAAGAAGAATGGGAAATGGAGAGTTTGTGTAGACTACACAGACTTGAACAAAGCTTGTCCTAAAGACCCATTTCCTCTTCCCCATATTGATGCAATGGTAGATGCCACTGCCGGGCATGAAATGCTGACCTTCATGGACGCATCCTCAGGATTTCAACAGATCCAAATGGAGCCTTCTGACCAGGAGGATACCGCCTTCATGACACCAACAGGTATTTATTGTTATACAGCTATGCCTTTTGGTTTGAAAAATGCAGGTGCAACATACCAAAGATTGGTGAACATGATGTTCAAAGACAAACTAGGGGACACCATGGAGGTATATATCGATGACATGGTGGTGAAATCTAAAAAGTCTAAGGATCACCTTCAGGATATCAAGGGAGCATTTGATATCCTGGATCACTACAACATGAAGCTAAATCCTGCTAAATGCCGTTTCGGAGTGGGGGCAGGGAAGTTTCTTGGATATATGGTGACAAAAAGGGGGATAGAAGCAAGCCCAGAGTAGATCAAAGCTATCCTAGACATAAAATCACCCTCAAATATGAAGGACGTACAAAGATTAACAGGCCGAGTAGCAGCTCTAAACAGATTTATCTCAAGATCCTCAGAAAAATGCAAAGACTTCTATGATATCCTAAAGAAGAACAAAAGATTCGAATGGGGGGAAAAGCATGAAGCAGCCCTGCAGGATTTGAAACGGTATCTTTCAACCGCACCTCTATTGATGAAGCCCGAAAATGTTGAACCACTATCCCTGTACCTTGCTGTGTCAGGGAATGCTGTAAGTGCCGTTCTTATAAAAGACCATGAAGGTCAGCAGTATCCTGTTTATTATGTTAGTAAAAGTTTGTTAGATGCTGAAACTAGGTATTCTCATTTAGAAAAATTGATATTAGCTCTAGTCATGGCATCTTCGAAACTTAGGCATTATTTCGAGACACATAGGATACGTGTTAAAACAAATTATCCTGTCAAAAATGTGCTTAGGAAACCAGAGATGTCAGGCAGGATGGCCAAGTGGTCAGTAAAGTTGAGTGCTTATGATTTAGTATATGAACCTAGAAGTGCCATAAAATCTCAGGCTTTAGCTGACTTTGTGGCTGACTTTAGTAGTGACATTCAGGACGAGGTAGACCTAGAAGTTCAACAGTTAGGAGAATCCTCAGGATCCTGGACATTATATACTGACGGTGCATCCAATGTAAGAGGAATAGGATTAGGAATACTACTAAAATCGCCACAGGGGGACATATTACCCCAGGCTATTAGGTGTGAATTTCCTGCTACTAATAATGAAGCAGAGTATGAGGCTTTAATTGCAGGATTAGAGTTGGCTAAGAGCATGAGTATCAAAAATTTGCAAGTGTATGTTGACTCTTTGTTAATTACTAACCATTTTAATGGATCTTATGCAGTTAAGGGTGAGAAATTAATCGAATATCTCGATATTCTCAAAAAATTAGCAGGATATTTCGATGTTTTTATACTTGAACAGGTACCAAGGGAGGATAATGCTGAAGCGGATGCCCTAGCAAATTTGGGATCATCGATCAGGATACCTGAAGGGACGCAAATACCAATATTACATGTCTTATATCCTGCAACGAATCCTCAGGATAAAGAAGTAGCTAGTATACAGAATCCTGGAGTAGAACATCCTGAAGAGGATCCTAAATCCTGGACGGCTCCAATCATGAGATATCTCAAAGAAGGACACATCCCTGGAAATGAAAATCCTAAGGCATTTAGGATGAAGGTATCACGATTCACTATTATAAATAATATTTTATACAAGAAATCTCTTGCAGGACCGTATTTGAGATGCTTGGAGGATCCTGAAGCCAAAGAAGTACTTCAGGATATACATGAAGGGGATTGTGGTAACCATGCTGGGGGCAGATCGTTATTCTCAAAAGTATTAAGGACAGGATATTATTGGCCAACAATGAGGAAGGATGCAGCAGAACATGCTCGAAGATGTGACGCATGTCAAAGACATAGTAACATACTGCATCAACCGGCTGAACCATTATATCCTATTGTTTCCCCTTGGCCATTTATGAAGTGGGGTATGGATATAGTGGGAAAGCTACCAAAAGCTCCGGGAGGAAAAGTCTTTATGCTAGCAATGACGGATTATTTCTCTAAATGGGTTGAAGCAGAAGCATTCGTTCAAGTAAGAGACCAAGAAGTAATATCCTTCATCAAGAGAAATATCCTGACCAGATTCGGAGTACCAGCCGAGATAATTTGCGACAATGGTTCTCAGTTCATAAGTAAGAGGACTACTGACTTTTGCAAGAGTTGGGGAATCAAAATGATTACGTCTACTCCGGTACATCCTCAAGCAAATGGACAAGCAGAATCCTCAAACAAGATAATTGTCAATAACTTAAAGAAAAGGCTTGGAGCCAAAAAAGGAAGATGGGCAGAAGAATTACCCTTTGTTTTATGGGCTGATAGGACAACGATAAAGAATGCAACAGGCCAAACCCCGTTTTCCTTGGTGTTTGGAGCAGAAGCAGTGATTCCAACGGAGATGACAATACCTACTGCAAGATCTATCTTAAGTGATCCTGAGCAGAATCCCGAAGCCTTAGGTCAGGATTTAGACACTATAGATGAAAAGAGAGATACGGCAAGGCTAAGGATGGCAGCATATCAACAGAGAATATCCAGGGCATATAACAAGAATATTAGAACCAGAAGATTTAAGGTTGGAGATTGGGTGTTAAGAAAGGCTTTCCAAAATACTACTAATCCTGCCGATGGCAAGTTAGCTCCAAAATGGGAAGGACCATATGAAGTTGAATCAGAAGCAGGGAAAGGAGCATATAGACTCAAGAATATGGAAGGGGATATGCTGCCGAGATCTTGGAATGCTATACACCTTAAGCTCTATTTCAAGTAAGTCTAGAATTTAATTTCTAACTCAAGATGGTATGAATTCTACTTCTTTTGAATATGTTTGGTTTAATTTGTTCTTTGTAACCTGATACTGACTTAAGCATCGGAGGGGTGTTAGCCAAGCTAACACCCACCTTAGTTTACAATTGTTTTGCAAGATATGTTTCAGGATATAGCTCCAGGATATGTGCTCAGGATAACTCGAAAGACTAGAGGATTGGCCCCCTCTCTCACGTTTAAGGGATACTGATCCCTTCATAGGTTTAAAGGTATTCACCTTTCTTCCGAATTGGGTTTAAACACCCCGCCTGGAGCGCAAGTTATTCAGGGATAGTTCAAGGTGGCGGGACCAGTCCATGTAAAAGTGGCTGACAATTTCGTCACTATTGCCTATATCCTGAATCCTAACGGTATATGAGGATTGATCACCCTCTCTCACGAAAGGGTATTTTCATACTCTCTAAGGTTTAAAGGTTTTCACCTTTCTAAGTCTTGGAGTTTATACACTCCCGCCTGTAGCGCATGAAAAATTGGGATTTTCCCCAGGATACAAAGGATTTATCTCCAGTACGTCCTTGGGTTGTACCCTCGGGACGTGAAAAATTGCTTATGCCATGGAAACTAACATTAAGTAGATTTCTAAGATACTTGAAGACATTGTACACAGGGGACATCCCTGCCAAGATGGTGGTGTAAAGCTAAAAGAATGAAGTTTGCGACTAATGCACTAAGTACCTTGCACTGGGGACATCTTCATTGGAAGAGTTGCAAAGGGATTGAAGTTCGGTAATAGGTTTATATCCTATGTCTGGTATGATCTTTCCTTTGTAAGCCTCATTTAAGTTTTTAGTAACATTATGTTAAGTATCCTGACATATATCCGCAAAGTCCTTTTAAGGATATTTGATTAGGATGTTTGAAACTAGTATTTGCTTGGAACTTTGATCGTCATCAAAACTTGGTTTTGAAAAGATAAACTATTTTTTACTTTCGAAAGAAATTTTTATAAAGTTAAAGGAACGTCTGGAAGATCTATTTAATAAAAGGCTTCTGTAGTATGTTTCTGAGCATACTGGTCAGGATATTTTGTAAAATAATAGTATGAGATTTTTACAAAGCTAAGACTTACACTAAACAATGCAAGGTGACAGAAAATAAGTCAAAAGATAGTTATATTATTAACAAGTCAAAAGTTGTGCTTTTGGTTTCACTTTAAACTAAGGCCCATCCGCCAAAAGCACAATTAGTTTTTACCATATTTGTGTAACGGTTGCAGGATCTGTCTCAAAACAGGACCCGTCCACCTACAACCGTTACTATGTTCAAAACAAGTTATACTAATCGATGACCAAGGGCTTCATCCTAAAACCTAGGACCCATCCACCTTTGGTCATCACATTGTTCTAGTGCAGGAAATGTAAATTGTTCAAAGACAGGAAAAGTAAATTGTTTATGCAACCACAACCATGAAATTAAAAAGTGGGCTCCGGCCTTGGCACGTATATCCATCATCGCCCACTCTGCTGCCTAAGGGGCAGCACCCTCTTGAACAGCAACCTCCTTGCCAGCATTCGCCCCAGCATCACCCTCGGGATTCTTCTCAGCACCATCACCGGCATTGGCAACCTCCTCTGCCACCTTAGAAGGCTCTTCACCGGTATGTTTTCCAGGATGAGCAACGGGATGGCCTCCGAGGCCCTGTAGTTTCTCCTCCCAAGCCTTTACATTCCAGGAAGGGCATTCAAAACCCAGATCCATGGCCTCATAAGCCATCCTTATCCTGGCTTGGAGAAGAGAGACGACCACCGAAGCTTTTAGGCTATCCCGGTATGAGCTCATATTCTGCTGATATTGGAGAAGAGCGGCGTCTAGCTTGGCTTGAGCATCCTCATTAGCTTTGTGGAGGGCGGCTTGATATTCCTGAGTCATTGCCTTGTATTTGTCTTCATAGTGCTGGGATTTGGCAGCTGCAATGGTTCCTTGATCAGCTATGGTGGCTTGAGCTTTCTCCAGCTGAATCTGCAACATCTTGTTAAGACCGCTAGCGTCTTCGTATAAATGCATGAGGCGATCCAGACCCTATCGATAAAGACACAGGTATTAATGTGAAAAATAAGCAGGATAAAGACTAACATACTTGTACAGGATATCGGAAAGAAAATTCTACCTGTTTGAGGAATGAGGTGGCTTCGTTAAACCCATGATTCTCAAGAGAGAATGTTTCAGAAACAGCTGGGGAGTCAGTCTCCTTTCTCTTCCGAGAGCTGGATGCCCTGGTCCTGGATGCCGGAGGACCTTTGGGGGCTGAAACAGTCTTTGAGGAGGTAGGCTTTGGTGTAGCAGATGGCTTTGTCTTGGATTCTTGTTTGATGGGTTCAAGGCTGGAGTAGCAATCTAACTCATCAAGTTCGAAACCTTCAAGGTTGACGACTGGTACTACATAAGGGAAGGTATTCTTAAAACTCATCATATTTTTGACAAATAATTAACATATGAAGATGTGCTTACCAGACATTTCTGAGCTTGATTTTTGATGAGGATCTGTGAGAGACAGGCAAAAAGTTCTTTCACTGGCAGGAAGACGGTAGATTTCCTTGATCTTGGATTCGGATTCTGCGCTAGGAGGCACTAAATCTCTGAAATTCGCTGCATAAAAACATCAGAATATAAGTCCGGGGTACAGTTTGAAGATATGATTGGGGATATTCCTAAAACCCTAAATCCTACCCTTGGTTAACCATTTAACCGGTAGATCGAAACCCTTATCAATGGAGTCTCTTTTGACGAAAAAGAATTTTCGTCGCCATCGATCCTCATTCTTGGTGGCTTTAAGGACCAAAGGGTTCTTGATGGAGAACAGAAGATAACGGTGATTGCCATGAGATCTCAACCGGTATGCTACGGGAAGGTCCTCAACAAGTAGGTTAGGAAAACGACGAGATTTGATTTGATTCAACACTATCAAGATTCGCCAGATCATTGGCATAACTTGGGCATAACTAAGGCCGGTGAGGTCGAAAAAGCTGGAGATAAAGGGTGGAAATGGATACCGGAGTCCAAGAGAGAAAGGATAAGCGAAAAAACAAACCCACTCGTCGGATGATGCATCCGATCGGGCTTCCTTGTCAAAGGGGCGAAAGACCGTTCCGGTGGGAAAGGCACCGGAGTCTTTGAGAGCAGCAATATCAGCATTATTGAAGCAGCAAATCTACTTTGCTGGATCGGTGATAAAGTTTTGACTTATGAGGGTTGAGGCTGACCGGTCTGAGCGGGATTTCGTTCGTGGTGCCATTGAGCAAATTAAGAAAAATTAAAGAAAGGAGATTAGAAAAGAAGATACCTGATGCTTGCTCGCAGATAAGGATGACCGAGACAAGGAGTCCCTCGGTTAATATAGGATGAATGTAGGGGGTAAAAAGTAAATAATGCCTTGGAAGTTGCACCGCTGTCATTTCAAGAGTCTAGTCATATTAATTACCTTAGGTTATGTGGTAAAGTTTTGAAATATATCCGTTGGATTGGTATCCCAACTGATATATTTGGGGACAATTGTTAGGGGTCATTTTCTTTACATACGTATCCTGACCAATATCCTGCCTCTGTTTGTCTATTTGTGATCAGGATGCTGGAAGAGGATATTGCTAACATCTTGGGCGATATCCTGAGGCTTATTGAATTAACCACGTGCAGATTAAGGTTGGAGGCTTGCTAACGGTCAAGAGAACTTCTTCTCCTCAAGACTCGGACGAATTTGTTGAGAAAGAGACGTTGAGCCCGAAAGACCAGGTCTACAACGTTCCAAGAAGGAATATTCGGTGGATCCCGCGAGTTTAGGGTAGTTAGTTATTTTATCTTTACTATAAATAGATGAGGTCGGATCAGCTTAGAACACAACAATTCACACTTACACTCTCGATCACTTTCACTCTTTAGCTAATTGCAAACACCACACTTGTATTTCATTTTCATTGTAACACTTAGTCGATCCGTACCACATCCCGCACTGTATCCTGATTTTTGAAGCAATTGAAGAACAAGGCAGCTGCGATTGTCAGCTCCCGAGGTTTTATGTCGGCGATCTAGATTGATCAAGGGCTTTCCTCGTACATCTCGTGTCGTTTACTTTATTTTCGCTCATTGTTTGATCATAGATACAGCTCAATATCCTGAGCCGTATCCTGAATATTGTTTTCCCAAATAACTTAACAAGTATATTTTCAACACACTTTCTAGCACACTACCTCACTTAACTAATTTGATCACTTAATTACTTCGGTAATTTTTGACCAAAACAGAAACTTAGGCATTATTTCGAGACACATAGGATACATGTTAAAACAAATTATCCTGTCAAAAATGTGCTCAGGAAACCAGAAATGTCAGGCAGGATGGCCAAGTGGTCAGTAAAGTTGAGTGCTTATGATTTAGTATATGAACCTAGGAATGCCATAAAGTCTCAGGCTTTAGCTGACTCTGTGGCTGATTTTAGTAGTGACATTCAGGATGAGGTAGATCTAGAAGTTCAACAGCTAGGAGAGTCCTCGGGATCGTGGACATTATATACTGATGGTGCATCTAATGTAAGAGGGGTAGGATTAGGAATACTACTAAAATCGCCACAGGGGGACATATTACCCCAGGCTATTAGGTGTGAATTTCCTTCTACTAATAATGAAGCAGAGTATGAGGCTTTAATTGCAGGATTAGAGTTGGCTAAGAGCATGAGTATCAAAAATTTGCAAGTATACGTGGACTCTTTGTTAATTACTAACCATTTTAATGGATCCTATGCAGTTAAGGGAGAGAAATTAATCGAATATCTCGATATTCTCAAAAAATTAGCAGGATATTTCGATGTTTTTATACTTGAACAGGTACCAAGGGAAGATAATGCTGAAGCAGATGCCTTAGCAAATCTGGGATCATCGATCAGGATACCTGAAGGGACGCAAATACCAATACTACATGTCCTATATCCTGTAACGAATCCTCAGGATAAAGAGGTAGCTGGTATTCAGGATCCTGGAGTAGAACATCTCGAAGAAGATCCTAAATCCTAGACGGCCCCAATCATGAAATATCTCAAAGAAGGACACATCCCTGGAAATGAAAATCCTAAGGCATTTAGGATGAAGGTATCACGATTCGCTATTATAGATAATATTTTATACAAAAAATCTCTTGCAGGACCGTATTTGAGGTGTTTGGAGGATCCTGAAGACAAGGAAGTACTTCAGGATATAAATGAAGGGGATTGTGGTAACCATGCTGGGGGTAGGTCGTTATTCTCAAAAGTATTAAGGACAGGATATTATTGGCCAACAATGAGAAAAGATGCCGCAGAATATGCTCGAAGATGTGACTCATGTCAAAGACATAGTAACATACTGCATCAACCTGCTGAACCATTGTATCCTATTGTTTCCCCTTGGCCATTTATGAAGTGGGGGATGGATATAGTGGGAAAGCTACCGAAAGCTCCGGGAGGAAAAGTCTTCATGCTAGCAATGACGGATTATTTCTCTAAGTGGGTTGAAGCCGAAGCATTTGTTCAAGTTAGAGACCAAGAAGTAGTATCCTTCATAAAGAGGAATATCCTGACCAGATTCGGAGTACCAGCTGAGATAATCTGTGACAATGGTTCTCAGTTCATAAGTAAGAGGACTACTGACTTTTGCAAGAGTTGGGGAATCAAAATGATCACATCCACTCCGGTACATCCTCAAGCAAATGGACAAGCAGAATCCTCAAACAAGATAATTGTCAATAACTTAAAGAAAAGACTTGGAGCCAAAAAAGGAAGATGGGCAGAAGAATTACCCTTTGTTTTATGGGCTGATAGGACAACGGTAAAGAATGCAACAGGCCAAACCCCGTTTTCCTTGGTGTTTGGAGCAGAAGCAATGATTCCAACGGAAATGACGATACCTACTGCAAGATCTGTTTTAAGTGATCCTGAGAAGAATCCTGAAGCCTTGAGTCAGGATTTAGACACTATAGATGAAAAGAGAGATGCGGCATGGCTAAGGATGGCAGCATATCAACAGAGAATATCCAGGGCATATAACAAGAATATTAGAACTAGAAGATTTAAGGTTGGAGATTGGGTGTTAAGAAAGGCTTTTCAAAATACTACTAATCCTGCCGATGGCAAGTTAGCTCCAAAATGGGAAGGACCATATGAAGTTGAATCAGAAGCAGGCAAAGGAGCATATAGACTCAAGAATATGAAGGGGGATATGCTACCGAGATCTTGGAATGCTATACACCTTAAGCTCTATTTCAAGTGAGTCTAGAATTTAATTTCTAACTCAAGATGGTATGAATTCTACTTCTTTTAAATATGTTTGGTTTAATTTGTTCTTTGTAATCTGATACTGACTTAAGCATCGGAGGGGTGTTAGCCAAGCTAATACCCACCTTAGTTTACATTTTTTTTGCAAGATATGTTTCAGGATATAGCTCCAGGATATGCACTCAGGATAACTCAGAAGATTAGAGGATTGGCCCCCTCTCTCACGTTTAAGGGATACTGATCCCTTCACAGGTTTAAAGGTATTCACCTTTCTTCCGAATTGGGTTTAAACACCCCGCCTAGAGCGCAAGTTATTCAGGGATAGTTCAAGGTGGCGGGACCAGTCCATGTAAAAGTGGCTGACAATTTCGTTACTGTTGGCTATATCCTGAATCCTAAAGGTATATGAGGATTGATCACCCTCTCTCACGAAAGGGTATTTTCATACTCTCTAAGGTTTAAAGGTTTTCACCTTTCTAAGTCTTGGAGTTTATACACTCCCGCCTGTAGCGCATGAAAAATTGGGATTTTCCCCAGGATACAAGGGATTTATCTCCAGTACATCCTTGGGTTTTACCCTTGGGACGTAAAAAATTGCTTATGCAATGGAAACTGACATTAGGTAGATTTCTAAGATACTTGAAGGCATTGTATACAGGGGACATTCCCTCCAAGGTGGTGGTGTGAAGCTAAAAGGATGAAGTTTGCGACTAATGCACTAAGCACCTTGCACAGGGGACATCTTCATTGGAAGAGTTGCAAAGGGATTGGAGTTTGGTAATAGGTTTATGTCCTATTTCTGGTATGACCTTTCCTTTATAAGCCTCGTTTAGGTTTTTGGTGACATTATGTTAAGTATCCTGATATATATCCTCAAAGTCCTTTTAAGGATATTTGATTAGGATGTTTGAAACCAGTATTGGTTTGGAACGTTGATCATTTAAATATTATCAAAACTTGATTTTGAAAAGGTAGCCTGTTTTTCACACTCTAAAGAAATTTTTACAAAGTTGAAGGAACGTTTGGAAGTTCTATCTAATAAAAGGCTTTTGCAGTATGTCACTGAGCATACTGATTAGGATATTTTATAAGATACCAATACAAAATCTTTACGAAAATAAGACTCATACTAAGTAATGCAAAGTAATGCAAGATAACAGAAAATAAGTCAAAAGATAGTTATATTATTAACAAGTCAAAAGTTGTGCTTTTGGTTTCACCTAAAACCAAGGCCCATCCGCCAAAAGCACGATCAGTTTTACCATATTTGTGTAACGGTTGCAGGGTATATCTCAAAACAGGACCTGTCCACCTACAACCGTTATCACATTTAAAACAAGTTATACTAATGGATGACCAAGGGCTTCGTCCTAAAACCTAGGACCCATCCACCTTTGGTCATCACATTGTTCCAGTGCAGGAAATGTAAATTGTTCAAAGACAGGAAAAGTAAATTGTTTATGCAACCACAACCATGAAATTAAAAAGGGGGCTCCGGCCTTGGCACGTATATCCATCATCGCCCACTCCGCTGCCTAAGGGGCAGCACCCTCTTGAACAGCAAACTCTTTCCCGGCATCCATACCAGCATCATCCTCAGGATTCTTCTCAGTATCCTCAGCAGCATCCTTTTCACCAGCATTCTTTCCAGCATTTGCCCCAGCATTCTCAGAAGCATCCTTTGAAGCGCTAGCATCCATTGCTTTGGCAGACTCTTCCACAGCAGATTTGACAGGAGGCTCCACAGGATTTCCCCCGAGATCTCTTAACTTCGCCTCCCAGACCTTGATGTTCCAAGAAGGGCATTGCAAACCCAAACCCAAAGCCATTGCCTCGTAAGCCATTTTCAGCCTGGCCTGGAGAAGGGAGATCACGACAGAATTCTTGAGGCTTTCTCGGTATGAAGCCATGGCCTGTTCGTGTTGGAGTTGGGCTGCGTCATACTTGGCTTGAGCCTCTTGGGTGATCTTTTGGATGGCAGCTTGGTGATCCTGAGTCATGGCCTTATACTTAGCTTCATAGTGTTCCGATTTAGCGGTGGCAATTGCTGCTTGATCTGCAATGGTGGCCTTGGCCTTTTTCAGCTGGCTTTCAAGCATGACGTTGGAGCCACATACGTCCTCGTAAAGGAAGACCAGGCGTTCAAGGCCCTGCAAGGTGATACCACAGGCATTGTTCTAAATAAACATTTCTATTAAAGTATATGATGCAGGATACAGATCAGGATACCAACCTGGTTAAGGAAGCCGGTCATAAATGTGCTGGATTCTGTGAACCCGTGGTTCTCGAATGGGAATACATGTGGTGGAGCAGAGGGTTCGACTTCCTTTCTTTTTCGGGAGCTGGAGGCACGGGTCCGGGATGCAGGGGGAGCTTTGGGAGCAGCGGAGGTCTTCGAACTGGTGAGTTTTGGGGTAACGGATGATTTCGGATTAGATTCTTGCTTGACAGGCTCAAGGCTGGAATAACTATCCAGTTCATCGAGTTGGAAGCCTTCGAGGTTAATAACTGGCACTGCACAAGGGAAGATGTTTTAAACTTGTTATGTTACTGTACAATAAAATAATAATCAATTCCTGAAATTATACTTACCAGACATGTTGGAACTTGATCTTTGACTTGAGCTTGTGAGTAACAGGTTAAAGGTTCTTTCACCCTCTGGAAGCTTGTAGATATCTTCTATCCTCCCTTCCGATTCAGCACTAGGAGGAGCTAGTTCTTTAAAGTTTGCTGCAAGAAAAGAAACAAAAATATCAGGATGATGGTTCAGGATAAAGGTTTGGGATATGAGTGGGGATACTCCTAAAACCCTAAGTACTACCAGAAGTCAACCATCTTTTAGGGAGGTCAAAACCCTTATCGATGGAGTCTCTTTTCACAAAGAAAAATTTTCTTGTCCATTTATTCTCATTCTTGGTAGCCTTGAGAATGAGGGGGTTGCTAGAGATGGAAAAGAGGAGAAACCGGCTGGAACCATGTGACCTTAGACGGTAGGCCATCAGAAGGTCTTCAATGCATAGATCAGGCATATGGCGAGCCTTAATCTGCTCCAGAGTAATTAACACACGCCAAACCATAGGCATGATTTGGGCAAAACTAAGACCGGTAAGCTCAAAGAAGCGGGATATGAAGGGAGAAAATGGATATTGAAGCCCTATTGAAAAAGGATATGCGAGGAAGCAAACCCATTCGTCGGAGCAAAAATCCGACCGGACCTCTCGGTCGAATGGACGGAAGATTGTCCCGACGGGAAAGGCACCGGAAGATCGTAGAGCTGCGATGTCGGAATTGTCAAAAGAACACACTTCTTTAGAAGGATTCTGAAGCAAGTTTTGTTTGTGGAAGGGAGAAACCGAGTCCGCCACTTGCGATCTGGTACGAGTCGCCATGAAAGAACACAGTCGGAGAAAAGAAGAATTAAAACAAGGAAGATAGAAAGGGTAGAGAGGAAAATACCTGGTGTTCACTTGAAGACAAGGATAACTATGATAAGGAGTCCCTCGGTTAATATAGGATGAATATAGGGGGTTAAAGAGTAAATAATGCTTTGGAAGTTGCATCGTTGTCATTTCAAGAGTCTAGTCATATTAATTGCCTTAAGTTATGAGGTGAAACTTTTGAAATATATCCGTTGGATTGGTATCCCAACCGATATATTTGGGGACAATTGTTAGGGGTCATTTTCTTAACGTATATATCCTGACCAATATCCTGCCTATGTTTGTTCATTTGTGACCAGGATGCTGGAGGAGGATATTGCTAACATCTTGGGCGATATCCTGAGGCTTATTGAATTAACCACGTGCAGGTTAAGGGCTGAGACTTGCTAACGGTCAAGGGGACTTCTTCTCCTCAAGACTCGGACGAATTTGTTGAGAGAGAGACGTTGAGCCCGAAAGACCAGGTCTACAACGTTCGAAGAAGGAATATTCGGTGGATCCCGCAAGTTTAGGATAGTTTGTTATTTTATCTTAACTATAAATAGGTGGGACGGATCAGCTTAGAACACACAATTTTGCACTAACACTCTCATACACTTTCACTCTCTAGCTCATTGCAAACACCACACTTGTATTCAAGTTTTGTTGTAACACTTAGTCGATCCGTACCACATCCTGCACTGTATCCTGATTTTTGAAGCAATTGAAGAACAAGGCAGCTGCGATTGTCAGCTCCCGAGGTTTTATGCCGGCGATCTAGATTGATCAAGGGCTTTCCTCGTACATCTCGTGTCGTTTACTTTATTTTTGCTCATTGTTTGATCATAGATATAGCTCTACATCTTGAGCCGTATCCTGAAACTGTTTTTACAAATCAACTTGATTAACATATTTTCGACACTCATTTCAAGCACACTACCTCACTTAACTAATTTGATCACTTAATTACGTTGGTAATTTTTGACCAAAACACCTGTGATCCTCAGTTGTTATCCTCTTTAGTGATCCTTACTTCTGTGTCAGTTAGTGATCCTCAGAAGTGCCTCAGGATCAGGATCATGGATCATCCTAAGGATCCTTATACTAATGATTGTTCACTTTGAATTCGATATTGTTTTGCAGGAGTGTCGGATTGGACTTGGTCATGGCGACATTCCTGGAGAATATTCCCTGCAATTCTGCACGTGCTGGACCATTTGTGAACGTTATGGAGAACGTGGGGAGAAGGCACGAAATGCGGATAGTTAGTTAAGCTAGTTATTTTCTGATTTAAATGGGGTAGCGAGCTAATTAGAAACAACTTTTTGCTATTTTTGGCTACACACACTCTTACAACCGCTCACAACAGCTCTCGTTCATTCACTTAGCAATTTCATACACTTTTTACACAGAACACTATAGTGATCCTTGTATTTAGCTCGCTATTATCCGAAGTTGTAACACATTACTTGTTTAATTTGAGTTGGTGATCGGTAGTTTCCATCACCCGGGGTTTTTTGTGCCGGAGATCAACTCTTGATCAAGGGCTTTTTCCCCGTATAAACCTTGTGTCACTTGTTATTTATTTTTCATAGTGATCCTTATTGCTATAAACCAATTCAAGCATCATACCCTTAACAGAGAGTTTGGTTACATTATCCTCGTCTGATTTTTTGACCAAAACAATTATTCTCGAGGATCCTCAGAACAGGATATTATTGGCCCACAATGAAGAAGGATGTTGTGGAATATGCAAAGAAATGTGATGCTTGCCAAAGACATGGCAATATCCTTCATCACCCAGCTGAACTTCTACATCCTATATCCTCTTCCTGGCCATTCATGAGATGGGGAATGGACATAGTTGGTAAACTTTCTAAGGCACCAGGAGGAAAAGTATTCATGTTAGCTATGACTGATTACTTCTCCAAATCGATAGAAGCTGAAGCCTTTGCACAAGTTAGGGAGAAAGAAGTTATATCCTTTATCAAAAGAAACATTATTATTGGATTTGGCATCCCTTCTAAAATTGTTTGTGATAATGGATCCCAATTCATTGGGAGCCGAACTACTGACTTTTGTGACAGCTGGGGGATTAAGATGATAACATCAACACCAGTCCACCCACAAGCTAATGGTCAAGCAGAATCATCCAACAAAATCATCATCAACAACTTGAAGAAGAAGCTTGGATCCAAGAAAGGAAAATGTGCATAAGAGCTACCTTATGTGTTATGGGCTGATAGAACAACTCCCAAGAATGCTACTGGTCAAACTCCATTTTCTCTGGTCTTTGGAGCTGAATCTGTGACCCCTACAGAGATGATAGTCCCTACTGCAAGAACAAGCATCCGTGACCCTGAAGGAAATGCTGAAAACTTGGTTCAAGATCTGGATACCATAGAGGAACTAAGGGATTTAGCAAGGATAAGATTGGCTAGCTATCAACAAAGAATGGCTGGAGCTTACAACAAGAATGTCAGGATCAGAAAGTTTCAAGTTGGTGACACGGTGTTGAGGAAAGTATTTCAAAATACCACAAATCCTGCTGATGGCAAGCTAGCACCAAAATGGGAAGGCTCCTACCTAATAGAAGTTGAGGTAGGAAAGAGGGCATATCGTTTATTAACAATGGATGGTGATCTTTTACTAAGGGCTTGGAATGTTGTCCACCCAAAAAAGTACTTCATGTAAGAAGGATCAAGGATCCTTAGCTATGACAATATTCTGTTTAAGGATCTGGGATCCTCAAAGGATTTATGATTCTATCTTTGGTAACACTTTACTTTTTCATGATTTCATTTATTACCTATCATGAGTTAAAGATGTTAATCAGTTAACATCTATTTTCACAAATTTTAAGCTTTTGCAGAGTTATTATCATTTTACAAGAAGATCAAAGTAGTTGGCCAACTCTCTAAAATTTTTGGGTTTATCCCCAGTTTATGGGCTTGTCCCCAGTTTAAGGTATCTATTACCTTCTACGAATCAGGTTCTTACACCTTCGCCAGTTGCGCACGATTATCCTAGTATAGTTCAACGCAATGGGACCAATACTACAGTACCCGCTTTAGGGGCTGACAATTTCATTGTACTGGCAGTATTTTGGATCCTAAGTATAATGGTAGACGTACCATACATCCGTTCCTAAGGTTTCTAACATTTTCACGTTAGCTAAGGTTTTGGCATTTTCATATCACTAAGTTTGGATAGTCGCCAGTCTGGGCCATACTCCAGTTTACACAAGACTTATAGGGCTTGTCCCTAGTTTTTGGGCTTCCCCAGTTATTGGGCTTGTCCCATGATTGTTGGGTTTGTCCCCAGTTACTAATGTTTTCTTTCTATGATAATTGGCTTAGTCCCAAGTAATGTATTATTACAGGTTTCCAAAGTTAAGCATTTGAGGATCCAGGATCCTAACTTTCTGATGATTCTTATATTTTGACAATGTTGTAAGTATTAAGGATACATAATCTTAACTTGGATTCTCTGGTATGATCCTTATTTACCTTAGCCTTATTCTTGGTTTGTTAATCTTACCCTTAACCTTTGACAACAGGATATGTGATCCTAGATCATATAAGTTTTAAAACCTTTGACTAGAGGATGTGTGATCCTTGATCATATTTTAAATCCTTTGATACAAACTGATTTTTGGCATACATTGGATACTTTTACCAATAACCTGTAAATTCTAAAATTATACTATGACAATTGACAAACAAATGTATATGAAATAACATTCACTGACAAAATCAACAACACAAGAAATAGCCAAAAGTTAAAGTTTTATTTATTTATCATTTAAACCCTTTAAAAAGGTTGTCAAAATTGCCAACCCAAGCTTCTACCAGCAAAACGTGGCCCATCCACTTGGGTTGGCAAAGGGTGTCCATATTAACGAAGTTCTAAGTTATGCAGGAAATCAAAAGATAAGGGGCATCAAAGGTTTCATCCTCCACAAACAGAAGGACCTATCCACCTTTGCTACCCCCCATTGTCCAAAGGATCAGTGATCCTTAACCCTAAAACTATTGTTCAAAGTTATTACAGACCAACAGTGTCCAAAACATCATAACCACAAAAAAACTACCAAACCATAAAAAATGGGCTCAGGCCACGTCTAGAATTTTCCATCATCGCCCATTTGTGCAGCTTACACCTTCTCTGCATCCTCCACCTTCTCTTCACCCCCTTTACCACTACCACCAGTTGCTGCCTCCTCAGGATCCTTGACTCCACTGCCTCCTGCTTCAAGTGCCAGCACCTCCTCAGGCTCCTCATCATCTCCAAGTTCAGCCTGCCTCTTTGCCCAACCCTCCAAGTCCCACTCAGACATGTCAAAGGAAGGATCAGCAGCTTCCTTGGCCATCTGGAGTTTGATCTTCAGCATTGCAATGGTAGCAGAGAGTTTGGCTCCATCCATTACATCCATCATCTCCTTGTTGGCGGTGATCTTAGTAAGAAGCAGCTCCTTTTGCAGTGCCTTGTTCTCTTTTTCAAGCTGGGAGATCTTCTTATCCTTGGCAACTGCAATGGCCTGGAGGTCAAGGTTCTTCTGTTCAGCTTCGGCCACATGCTAGTCTAAGAGGATCTGGACTTCAGTAAATTTCTGCACAGAAAGAATTCAACATTCAGGATCCTATATACTCAAACGAAATGCAAATTTCAGGATATGAAATCCTTACCTCAGAGACATATTCTTGGAGTTGACGTTCCATCAGAGGGAGGCCTTCAGTGGGTTCAGCGGGCTTCTTCCTTTTGGTTCCTTTACCCCTGGCGCTAGTACCTTTGGCTTCTTGGATGCTTTGGCTTGCAGCCAGCTCCTTCTTAATTGACCGAGGGGACACATATTCCTGAAGATCACCTACGCAGAACTTGGAAGCAAACTTGGAAGATTTGGCAGCACCTACAAACATAATACATAGATAAGTATTCATATCTTATTTTCATTTAACATTTTTATACATATAAATATGGATACTTACTAGACATTGTGTAGGAAGTGGAGGAGATCTCTTGAGAATCCTTTGCTTTGGCTTGGAATGTTCTAATGGCAGGATCAAGCTTCCAGAAAGCGTCAATCCTCTCCTTGGTGACAGGTGATTCTTGAATATGAGAAAGTGATATAGTTGTATGGACAAAAAAGAAAGGATCAGTTATCCTCAACAGAAAAGTGAAATCTTACCATGGTCCTGGCCTAAGGATCCTATATCCTACCCTGGGTGTTCCACCTTTTGGGAAGATGACTCCCGTTTGGGATGGAATCTCTTCTTTCAAAAAAGAACTGATTTCTCCAGTTAGAGTCATTTTTAGTGGTTTTGAGGATTGGATAAGGTTGCTGGGGTTTGGATTTGAAGGGAAAGCGGTGGGAACCATGGCTGACTAGACTGTACAATTGGCTCAACTCAGATAGACCTATTTCTATCCCCTCTTGTTCAATGATGTGCTCAAGTGTGTATAGAGATCTCCACACCATAGGCATGGCTTGAATGTAACATAGACTGGTCAGTGTGAAGAAACTCTGTGTGAGAGTGGGGAAGGGATATGTGAAGCCTATCTGAAATGGGATTGCAGGAAAAGTGATCCAAGTTTCTGAAAGGCAGTCACTCTTCATCGAAGATTCGAAGGGTCTGAAGATGGTGACATCCGGGAAACAGCGGCATAACTGATAGATCTCAGGATCGGTGAAACGGCAGAGTTCCATGGAGGGGTTTTTGGTTAGGCCCTGACTCTTTGGAGGACTATCCTTTCTAGGATCCTTGGCAGGGGATGATTTGGTATTCATCTTCGCCATGGATTTTTGAAGAACAGGGGATCAGAAAGAAGAAAACTAGAGAGAAGAAAGAAGGAGATACCTGTGGTGATCTTCAAATGTGGATTTAAAGGGGAAGTGTCTCGAATTTAAATGCATAGATCACCCTAATCCTTATCCTATTTATAATGATTATTTGTTACAGGAAGTGACTGTTGCTGACATCAGCCTGCAACGGCTCTATCTGCTTGTAACGGCTAGTCCGCATATTGTTGAAACATTACTATCTGGTTGAATTTCAATTAGTCATGTTTGGGGGCAATTGTTAGAGATATAATTTTATTAGTTATGGATCACAGATTCTCAGTGTAGCCTGGGTAAAGGATCCTCAGTTTAGTATGGATCGAGGATCCTCAGGAGATGGTACATGAAGGCTAAGGATCCGGGATCCTCTTTATTATTCTAAACTAACAATTGTTTCCATCATCCTTTAGCCTGTTTTGCAGGTGTATTCAAAGGAGACTTGGTCTTGCCGAGATTCTGGGGGAATATGCTTCGTATTATTGCACGTGCAAGAGCTACATGACCGTTATGGTGATCGTGGGGTGACTAGCCCATAATTCGGATAGTTTGTTAGTTAGATTTTTTCTATTTTTGAATGGGATAACAAGCTTTATTTAGAAACATAGTTACAACACAACACACAATTCGAACTCTCTGCAAGCAGTTGGCGATTACACACACTAACACATTACCAATCATTGTACCAAGCTTGTTATCATCCAAAGTTGTAAACTTGATTATTCAATATAGCTAATAGTGATAGCTTTCACTATCCGAGGTTTTTTATGCCGGAGATCATTCATTGATCAAGGGCTTTTTCCTCGTATAAATCCTTGTGTTCATCATTCATTTCATTCATTTCTTGTACACACATTTGTTCATTTAACCAATCATCTAACCTCACAAAAATCAGATTTGGTTACATTATCCTTGTGTGATTTTTGAGCAAAACAGTACTAATGTTGGAAAAAGTGTGTTTCTTTGTTTACTTTTGATTTTCAGGATTAAAAGAGCTTAAACAGACAAGATGAAAAAATTAACGGAAAATACCAACATAAATACGAAGAAAAGAAGTTGGCACGCTACCGACCCTCCAAGTTTCACCCCAAAGACAAAATAACAAGACCAGAAGCTAAGCACGGGGCCGTGCCCCTACTCAAGATTCCTAGAGAATAAAGACAAATAGAAAATGACAATGGACATGGGGCCGTATCCCCTAAGTATGGGTCATGGTCAATTATCAGATTCGCAAATCTGGGTTTGTACAACAAGTACAGAAGACATGAGGCCATGCCATTGACACACGGGGCCGTGTGCTCAGAAGAATTGACACCAACATTAAATAAAGACAGAGAAGGTAAGGACACGGGCCATGGCTGGTGGGCACGGGGCCGTGTGAAGCTACTGTTTTCAGCTATAAAAGGAGGTGCTTGGCTCATTTGCAAACTGACGTGTGCTGGTGTGAGTGTATTTTGTAGTATATTTTTAGCTCTTTTTACTCGCCGATTTCAAGTTTTAAATTTATAAAACATAATATTTTACGAAGCCCGTGCCCGCCCGGCACGACCCCGTGGTCATTTCTCTCTCTATCTCTTCCTCATTAACTGCTTGTCAGGCCTTATACTAACATGACCCCATGTGTCAATGGCATGGCCCGTGGCCAATGTACTTGTTGTAATCGTAGATTCTGAAAATCTTTGAATTGACCACGCCCCGTGTTGGCTTAGCACGGCTCCGTGTTAGCTGCCAGTCTTGTCCTTTGTTATTGTATTTTCTTCTGCACAGCATCCACCTTTGGACACGACCCGTGTCTGGTGGACATGACCCCATGTCAAGTCTTCTGGTCTTGCTATTCTTATGGTTTGGATGTGAATTAGGGCTTAGCGAGTTGTGTCAATTCATCCTTCTTTGTATTTATTTTGGTTTTCGTTGTCTTTTTGCTCCTTTTTCACATTTAAGCTCTTTTGACCTTGTAGATTAAAAAAGGAACAGAAAAACAAGCTTTTTCCAACATTAGTACTATAAAAGGGTTGATTTTATGCCGTATTTGATATAATTTATATGTTGTATTTTAAGCACATCAAATACCCCCACACTTGAATCTTTGATTGTCCTTAAGCAAAACTCTATTACGTGGCTTACACACCCTAACGGAATAGGTAGAAGAGACGGTTTTGGTCTCATCTTTAAAGTGTCGGGAATCCAAGTTCTAAATTTATTTTGTTTTTATTTTATTTAAAATTCCATTTAGTTATATACAAATTTACACTCCTCACATGTGGGCACTTAACACTCGGCCGATGATGTATTAAGTGAAAACGCTCGTGCCCGTTTTTGGAAATTATTCCTACCATAGGCTTGATAATCAATCAAGCCTCCTCCTTTTGACTTTAAAACCTTATAAATATTGAGAGGGCTTTTGAAGGGTAGGTGGTGGTTCGGGTTTGGTATGTTTTATTGAAAAGGGTGAAAAGCATAAAGTATCCGTTTTTCTGTTGCTTTGTGGCTTATCAAAAAATATTTTGGCGTATTTTTCTGATTTTTTTTTGTTGAAAAAGTTGAAACTGAGCCATAATCGTAATTTTAAAACCGATAGGTTCACAAAAATGAAAGATGAAAAATGAAAAGGTTTGTTTTTGTGGGTTTGGAAATGAAAATGTTTTTTTAAGGTTCAAAGGATTTAACTAAGGGGGTGTTTTTGGGTAAAGCAAAGAAAAATAAAGGTTTTTTTTTTCAAAAATGGGTTAGTCCTAATGCCTCTGTCATTTACTTACTTGGATTTTTGTCGGTAAGGACTTGGAACGTATTGCATTGTCAAGTTCTAGATTCGTGAACCAAACGGGCTATTCACACAAGAAACGAAAAATTAAGCAATTAGTATAGATGTATATTTGTATGCTTGGTAATGGCTCAAAACTCACTTTTGTGGGAAAAAGGTTGTAGTGTAAAATTGTATATATAATCAAATTTTACAAAGATTTGCTATGCCCGTTTTCATAATTTTCTAAATTGGTTCTTTTTATCACGAAGCTATCAGTTGTAAATTCGTAAAAACATAATTTTTAGAACTTATTTCACCCAACTAAAACAAGATAAGTAAAAGAAAATAAATTTTTTTTGAAAAAGTTTGAGGTGATTAGCGGTTCCAAGGCGAGTTTTGTGTAAAGCTTGATTTAGGACAAACGATTCAAGGTTTTTATTATCCTTCCCCCACACTTAAATTACACATTGCCCTCAATGTGTCCCAAATAAGATTTATTTTGGTAAAATGTGTAAACATTGTGAAAATAGCAAAAAAAAAATTGTTACTAGCATTTGCAGCTTAGGGGCGTGCTATGGGGGCATGCTGGGTGAGCACGGCCCCGTGCTGCAGCCACTGTTTTACAGTTTATGAGTCGGGAGACTCTGATTTATGTGCATGGGTTCCATTTCTCATCATCCATCATCCTCTGTCGAGCGTGCCTTACTCCTACAAATCTAAGTACTCAAAAGAAAACGTTAAACTAAAGATTAAACTAAGATTAAACTAAAATTAAACTAAGATTAAACTACAAAGCTAATGGATAGTCCACGGAATGCCTCTATGGTTTGCCACGTTTATAAGGGTCCTTGGCTAGACCCAAAGCCGGTCAAATGTCACCCGTGCGGGATGACTCACACCCCGAGTTGTATCGTTGCAATGCTTCATCTAGGATTGAGTCAATCGCGTTGAGGTATTTGACCGGATCATCCTCCCCTAGTATAAGCGAGATTTCGGTGTCTTCTTCCATGTCTAGGATAACAAACTCGGCCGGAAAAACAAATTCTCCCACCTTTACCAATAGGTTCTCTATGACACCTTGTGGGTACTTTATCGATCTATCCAAAAGTTGTGTGCTCATCTTTGTAGGACGTGGCTTACCCAATCCTTGTCGGTTGAACATAGAGGTCGTCATTAAATTAATGCTAGCCCCCAAGTCGGCTAGTGCATTGCTTATTGGTGATCCGCCAATAGAGCAAGGAATGGTGAAGCTTCCGGGATCAATTTTCTTTTGGGGTAGCTGGTTGAGGAGTGCAGGCGAGCATTCTTCACTAAGGGCTACTTGTTGAATGGTTTCAAACTTTCTTTTGTGAGTGAGGAAGTCTCTCATGAACTTGGAATATTTTGGCATTTGAGTAAGGACTTTCACAAAAGGGAGATTAATGTGAAGTTGTTTAAACAAGCTCACAAACTTAGTGAATTGGCCGTCGGAGTTTTGCCAAAGTAAACGACCGGGGTAAGGGACAGGGGGCGGTTTGGTTGTGTCGGTATTTTGGGGTTGAGTATTTTCCTGGTTATTGGCGGTGGGTGTTTTAGAGTGGATTGGGTCAGTTTGTGGTGGTGTTGGTTCACTCTCGGGTCCTACTTTCCGGCTTCTTAAGTTGATTACATTTACTTGGGCTTTTAGGTTTGTTTCGGTGTTGCTTGGTAAGGCTCCTTGCGGTCTTTCGGTGAAATGTTGGGCTAGTTGACTAAATTGTTTTTCTATATTTTGGATACTAGCCGTTTGGTTTTTAATTTCCGCTTCGGTTTGTGAGAACCTTTCCGAATATCTTTTATCGGATTCGGAGAAGAGGCGAGTGATGATATCCTCAAGTCTTTCTCCTCCTACTTGTTGTTGTGGTTGAAAACCTTGTTGCTCATTCTGTGGTTGTTGTTGTTGAAAGTTGATCGTTGATTTTGATTTTGTTGGTTATTACCACCCGATTCCCTCCAACTTAAGTTGGGATGATTACGCCACTCGGGAGTGAAAGTGTTACTTTGAACTCCTGGTGGTCGTGGCCAGTTATTTAGGTAATTTACCACTTCCTTTGATTTTCTGGATCTTTCATACAACTCCAGTTTTCATGGGGGCCGCCGCATCCTTAGCAAGCCATAACCGAAGTTGTTTTGTTCAATTCAAGTTTCTTTATTTTATTAGTTAGGGCTTCGATTTGGGCTTGCAAGGGAATGGATTCATCCACTTTGTGGGCACCCGGGGCTATGGATTTTGAGCCCCTAGGAGTGTGCCATTGAAAAATGCTTTGTGCAAGTTCTTCAATTTGATTATAGATTTCCTCGGATCGCCGATTCCCAAGGAGTCCCCCGGAGCCGGAATCAAGGGTTTGCCTTGTGTGCGGCAAGAGTCTGTTGTAGAAGGTGGACACTTGTTGCCAACCTTCAAGACCATGATGTGGGCACTTCCTTAATAGCTCCTTGAACCTTTCCCATGTCTTGTACAAGGATTCCCCGTCTTCTTGAGAGTATGTGTTAATCTCGGTCATAAGTTTGGCGGTTTTAGCGAGAGGGAAATATTTGTAGAGAAATTTTTGGGCAAGTTCATCCCAAGTATGTACGGACCCACTTGGGAGGGTGTTTAACCAAGCTTTCGCTCGGTCTTTGAGGGAAAAAGGGAACATACGAAGCCGAACGCCATCGCTAGAGGCTCCGTTGATCCGAAAGGTGTCACATATTTCCAAAAAGTTGGTAATATGTAAATGGGGATCTTCATCAGCTAGGCCATGGAAAGTGGCGGAATTTTGGAGCATTTGGATAAGGTGTGGTCGAAGCTCAAAGTTATTAGCATCGTCATTAGGAGGGTTAATAGCGGCTCCAAGATTACCGACTGTAGGCCGTAGGTAATCCATGAGAGTGCGTTGATCTGCATAGGGGGGTTTTGGGTCGAGGCTTTTTGTTGGTTTTTAACTTTAAGTCTTTTTCTCAAAAAGCGCTCGGGTTCGTCAAGCTGTACTTTTATATCTTTGTCGGAGGTAGAGGTCATGCACCAGACTGTATTCCTGCGAATTATATAGAATTGTGTGATTTTCTGCGAACATAAATAAAAAGAAAGCCTGGTCAGAAGGTTAACATGGCCCCGTGCTGTGGCTGGCACGGCCAGTTCTGTCCAGGAGAATTTTCTATTTTCAAGTTCCAAGATACTGGAAGTTCAACGCGCCCCATACTCCTGTAACACGACCCCATGTCTATGTTCCAGTAACAAGATACAGCTTCTCCCAGATATTGCAGATTTAACACGGCCCGTGTTGATCCCACACAGCCCCGTGTTAAGTCTGCAGAAAGTAGAATTTTAAGATAAAAAGAGGAAAAATAGAAGGAAAAGATAGAAAATGATTAGGCCGTCAATTTTAAGCTTTCTTAAAATTCTTGTGTCCCCGTCAACGGCGCCAAAAACTTGACGTGTGTTGGTGTGAGTGTATTTTTTAGTATACTTTTAGCTCTTTTTACTCGCCGATTTCAAGTTTTAAATTTATAAAACACGATATTCTACTATCACTCTACACACACGCTAGGGCAAGTATACCTATCGCGGACGTAGTTTAGTGATGGCAAGATACCGAGGTCGTCCAAGGACACAAGAGCTTTTAATACCGGCTTATCATCAACGTCTAATCGAACCAAACTTTTAGAAAAAGGTTTTTAAAAATATAATAAGATAAAATATAAACAGAATATAAAAGAAAAGTAAAAAACAGATAGACAAGAAAGAATCACTTGGTTCCGACTTATCTTTCATGTATCCTTTTGATGATTTCCGCACATTGGGCATTTTAAGAGATTATCTTAGTTATAGTAGTAGACCCCTCTTGTGAAGGCGACGTTACCCTCAGCCTAGTGGTTTGATTCAGCAAGGATACAATCCCACTAGGTTGGATTATTGAAAGATAATTAAGTAAGTTATTAATGCAAAAAGTGGTGGGCCCCCTTCCAGGCAGCGGTCACCCCTAACCCGTTGGTCTGAGTCAGCAGGGATACAGTAGTCGCGGGGTTGGATTAAAGTTTTAACAATAGTTTATAGATAAGGGGTTCAAGCTTTTTGCACCTCTCCCGTGGTGTGTAATGCCCGCCCCGACTCGTGAGGTGTTACTAGGCTTGAACCAGGTTCTCGCAGGATCTATACACTGAACGTGTTAGGATCTGAGTTTCTTATGATTGTGCTTGTTTGATTATAATGAATATGAAACAGAATTAAATGCAGCAGAATTAAGTGAAACAAACTTTCAACACACAATCAATGAGAGAAGTAGTTTTAGCAAACATGTTTATATTTGGAATCGAATGATTGTATTTATTACAACTATCAATTACAAATGCATGTATGCACTAATCTCCCCCTCATCCTGAGCTCACAGTGATTGTTCGTACAGAGTGACTTGGTGATGAAAGAGCTAATAGAATAGTACATGGTACTGTTCTATTTATAGTACAGAACAAACCACTGTGGCATCTTTGCTGACGTCACCATTAAAGTGACATCTAACCTCCTAACAACCTCTAACAACTGTTCTATACAAACACTGCTTCCTAACCACTGATTACAAATACAATACAATACAATACAATACAATACAATACAATACAATGAATAAAGTAAAAAACTGCTTCTTCATTCCACTTCTTTAGCCCCAACAGTGCTTTGTGTCTTCAGCAGTACTTGAAACATAGCAGCAGATTGAGCAACAGTCTTTTGTCAGCATCAGTCTTTAGTCATCAGCAGTTGTTCTATAGGGCAGTACTTAGAGGTCAGCAGATGATAGGATCACTTCCAAGGGGAAAGACTAAGTACAAACAACTGCTTATTCTGGATCCACTGATCTGATCCAGTTTTGGCTTTATCAACTGTTCCTTTGTAGGGTTCAATCCCAACAGAACGAGAAATAAAATTTACCTACCCACCCTTCTAACCCCCTTCTAGGCAATTAACGCGCTTGTCAGGCCTGTGCCCACCCGGCACGGCCCCATGGTCATTTCTCTCTCTCTCTCACTTCCTCATTAACTGCTTGTCAAGCCGTGTACTAGCACGGCTCTGTGTGTCAATGGCACGGCCCGTGGCCAATGTACTTGCTGTACTATTGCAGATTCTGAAAATCTTTGAGTTGACCACGCCCCGTGTTGGCTTAGCAATACCCCGTGTTGGCTGCTAATTTTGTCCTTTGTTGTTTTCTTTTCTTCTGCACAGCATCCACCTTTGGACACGGCCCATGTCTGGTGGACACGACCCCGTGTTAAGTCTTATGATTTTGCTATTCTTGTGGTTTGGATGTGAATTAGGGCTTGGCGAGTTGCGTCAATTCCTCCTTCTTTGTATTTATGTTGGTTTTCGCTGTCTTTTTGCTCCTTTAGCACATTTAAGCTCTTTTGACCCTGTAAATTAAAAAAGAATAGAATAACAACCTTTTTCCAAAATTAGTACTGAAAAAGGGTTGATTTTACCCCGTATTTGATATAATTTATATGTTGTATTTGAAGCACATCACAAACCATCCCTCGGCAAACCACTTCTCTCATACTTGCCACTACTCCACCACCACAATACCACCATCATCCACCACTTTCATCCATTATCCATCCTTAGAGTGTGTGTGTATTCTTGGGATCCAAGATCGATAGTAAGAGTTTTTGTCAAATAAAGGCCATGCTTGGCTAATATCTTACATCATTTGGTGAAGACAAAATCATTTATGTATTACTTTTGATTTCCTAGCTTTGGTAACTTTTTATTTGGGTTTGTGTTAATGACTTTAATAACTAGTTTTTTTTATATTGAAGGTGAACTTTATTTAATCATTTCTTCATGTTTCGTTGATTCATCCATTCATGTCTTTACTGTCTATAATAAAGCGTGTTAACTGCCTAGAAGGGGGTTAGAAGGGTGGTTGGGTAAAGTTCTTACCTTGTTCAGTGTATAGATCCTGCGAGGACCTAATTCAAGCTTATTAGGACTTCCCTTAAGGTAGATAGCAACAAATCAGGGGAAGTAAGAACGGCTTGTAATCCCTTATATATTAACTACTATTAAAACTTTAAACCGGCCTTGCGGGACTGTATCCATGCTGACTCAGACTAATGTAGCCGAGGGCAGCGTTGCCACCAAAAGAGGGACATGCCAATTTTTGTATTAATAACTTACTTAATTATCTTTCAATAATCTGGCCTTGCGGTACTGTATCCCTGCTGACTCAGACCAATATAGCTGACGGTAGCGTTGCCTCCAAAAGAGGGACATGCCACAATAACTAAGATAATCTTTTAAAAAATCCAAAGCGAGGAAATCATCAAAGGATACATAAATGACGAGTTGGATCCAAGTGATTTATCTTGTCTATCTGGTATTAATATATTTCTTTAATTTTTTATTTACTTATTTAAAAACAAAAACAATTTTTTTATATTTGGTTAGATTAGACGTCGACGATATTCTGGTATTAAAAGCTCTTGTGTGCTTGGAAGACCTTTGTATCTTACCCTCACTATACTACGTCAACGATGGGTGCACTTGCCCTAGCGTGTTGTAGAGAGTGATAATTTTATATTGTGTTTTATAAATTTAAAGCTTGATTCAAGGATAAAAAAAGTACTAAAAATACATTAAAAATCCGTACACGCTTCGACACGTCACCTATTACGTTGTTTGGTGTTATTTCAGTAATTTGTAGAAGTTAAAAAACAAAGAGTCTTTTTTTTTTGCAGACTGCATAGGTTTGGTCCACCTCTTCTGCTACAGATGTCTGTAGATGTGGTCCGCAGATTGCAGACATTCTACCTCTGAAAAAACAAACAACACCTTAGTGTCTTGTAAGTGGATATACAATATCAAGGAAGGCATGCCACAAGGGAATCACCAAGATATAAAGCTAGGCTAATGGCTAAGGATTCACATAGAGAGTCGGTGTGGATTACAATGAAATTTTCTCTCATGTTGTTAAACATACATTAAGAGATATCCTGCATTGACAACATACGAGGATTTTGAGTTGGAACAATTAGATGTGAAGACAACCTTCCTGCATGGTAATCTTGAAGAGAAGATCTATATGAAAAAATGATGCGTGTGAAGTGTGTATAGTTTTTAATGTATATTTTAAGCCCTTTTTACACTTTTTAGCCAAGTTTTAAATTTATAAAACACGATATTTACTAACACTAAACACACATATGGGCAAGTGCACCCATCGTGAGCGTAGTATAGTGTTGGTAAGATACCGAGGTCGTCCAAGGACACAAGAGCTTTTAGTACCGGTTTATCCTCAACGTCTAATCAAATCAAAAGTTTAGAAAAAGGTTTTAAACTAGAAAATAAAACTAACTAAAATGCTGAAAAATAAAATAAAAATAAAATAAAAATAGACAAGATGAATCACTTGGATCCAACTCGTGTGTAGTGTAACCTTTGATTATTTCCGCACTTTTGCACTTTTTAAGAGATTATCTTAGTTATTGTAGTAGGCCCCTCTTTTGAAGGTGACATTACCCTCAACCCTGTAGTTTGAGTCAGCAAGGATACAATCCTAAAGGGTCGGATTATTGAAAGATAATTAATTAAGTTATTAATGCATAATGTGGTAGGCCCCTCTTTTGAAGGTGTCGTTACCCTCGGCTAAGTAGTCTGAGTCAGCAGGGATACAGTCCTAAGTAGTCGGGTTAAAGTATTAATAGTAGCTTACATATGAGGGGATCAAAGAGTTTGGACCCTCGCCATCCAATACCAGTGGGTATTGAAGGAGGTCCTACTAAATTTGACCCAGGTCCTTGCAGGATCTATACACTGAACAAGGCAAGACTCTTACCAAACCGTTCCCTTAACCCCCGACCAGGTAACCAACATACCTCCATATAGACCGTGGAGATATGAATGGTGAAAATCTTTTATTTTATATAGACAGTAAAATAATGCCAAGACACCACGGACAAACGATAAGGAAGAATCACCTTCAACATAAAAAACTAGTTATTAAAGTCATTAATACATAACCAAGTAAAAAGTGCGAAAAGATTATAAATAAAAAGTATTACACTAGACACTTGTCTTCACCAAGTGATGTAAGAGACTTAGGCAAACATGGCCTTTGATTGTCAAGAACTCTTAAGATCAATCTTGGATCCAGAGACTACTACACACACTCTATGATGGATGATGGATAATGGTGGTGGATGTGGGTTGTGATGGTGGTGGAGGGTGGGTGTAGTGTGAGAGAGGTGGTTTTCCAAGGGATGGTTTGCAAATGAGCCAAGCACCCCTATTTATAGCCTGAGCAGCAGCTCGGGCACGGCCCCGTGTCCATCTTCCTTCTCTTTCTTCATTAATTGCAGTTTGTCTACATTAGTTGACAACGCCCCCGTGTCCGCAGGGCATGACCCTGTGTGCAGAAGCGTATCTGTACTATCAAGATTTCCTCAGATTCTGCAAATCTTAGAGTTGACCACGGCCCCGTGTCCGCTGGGCACGCCCCCGTGGTGGGTGATAGAAGCTTCTACAGCTTTGTCTTTTCTGCAGACACTTGGGCACGCCCCCGTGCTCACTGAGCACGGGGCGTGTTCAGCCTTTTGTTTTCTTGTTTTGCTTGGGAAGATGTTGTCGGAGGGTCGGGCATGCCACGTTTATTCCTTTTCTTTGTATTATTGTTAGATTTAACTGCCTTTTTGCTTCTTTTCTTCATTTGAGCTCATTTAATCCTGAAAATACAAAAGGAAGACAAAAACACACTTTTTCAAACATTAGTAGTAAAAAAGGGTTAGTTTTATGCCTCATTTGATGTAATTTATATGTTGCATTTTGCACACATCAAAAAACCTCAAGGTTTTGAAGTTGTGGGGCATGAGAATAAGGTATGGTTACTGTTAGGTTCATTGTATGGATTAAAACAGTCACCTTGATAGTGGTACCTTAGGTTTAATGTGTGTATTGTCTCACATGGGTTTCAAAGAAGTAGATTTGACAGTTGTGTCTATCTCAGAGAGTATGAATAGGGGAAGTATGTGTACTTGTTGTTATATGTAGATGACATGTTTGCAGCTTATAAAGACCAACAAGTCACTAAATATTCCAATGATTTGTTGAAATAAGAGTTTGATATAAAAGAGTTAGGGCCAGCTAAAAGAATCCTAGGGATGGAAATACAAAGAAATAGAAATCAAGGGTTGTACTTAAACCAAAGATCTTATGTTAATAGGGTATTGGGGACAGTTTTGTAATGATAGATAGTAAAGTTGTTTCAACACCACTGGCTCAACATTTCAAGTTACCAGCAAAATATTCTCCTCAAACTAAAGAAGATAAGGTTGATATTGAGAGGTATCGTTATGCAAGTGTTGTGGAAAGTTTGATGTATCTCATGATATGCACAAGAATATATCTAGGTTATGCAGTTAGTCTGGTTAGCAGATACATTACAAATCTTGGGAAAGTCCATTGGGAGGCAATTAAATGGATTTTCAGGTATCTAAAAGGTACAAAAGATGTGGGATTGATATTTAGAAATAAAGATCGTAAAAGCTTGATTATTGGGTATTCAGATCCAGATTTTGCCAAGGAACTTGATAAAAGGAAAATCAATGACAGACTATGCTTTGAAAGTCTTAGGTTCTCTTGTTAGTTGGAAGGCATCACTATAACAAATAGTTACCTTTATCTACAACAGAAGCCCAGTATGTAGCAATCACAGAAGCAGTGAAAGAAGGTTTGTGGCTAAAAGGATTTGTAAATGATTTGGGAGTAACAATTGAAAGGACTGTAGTGATGAGTGATAATCAGAGTTCTATGCAATTAACAAAGAACCAGGTTTACCATGAAAGAACTAAACACATAAATGTGAAATGACATTTCATCGGAGTTATGGTTAAAACAAAGGAAATTGAAGTTGAAGAGGGGGACACTTTAGAGAATGGTGCAGACATGTTCACTAAGGTGCTATGTAACAACCCAAGTAAACCATGCCAAGATATTGTCCGTTTTGCCCCCGATGGGCTGCCCATCCAGGAACTCACGGTTTGTTTTTTACCCGACGAGTTGCCCGCCCAGGCGAAATGCGTCTTGGTAGAGATGGCTTCTACCCCCTTAAAAGGAAAGTTTCGTCTCCTCCTCAATCGTTGAGGGACTTACATCTCCACCCCCTTAAGGAGCCTGACGTCCTTGCTGGTATACCGGCCCGACCCCTAGCTTTGATACCATTTGTAACAACCCAAATAAACCATGCCAAGATATTATCCTCTTTTCCCCCGATAGATTGCCCATCCAGGAACTCACGATTTGTTTTTACCCTAAGAGTTCCTTGCCTAGGGTATACAGGACCACCCCTAAGGACTGCAACGGGGAAACTCCCTTCAGCTTAACTTACGGGACGGAGTCCGTCATCCCGGCTGAAATAGGGTCCCCAACTGCCAGAATGAAACTCAGGGAGGCTGAAAATGAACAAGACCTCCGGTTGAACCTGAACTTACTCGAGGAGAGAAGGGAAGTAGTGGCAGTCAGGGAGGCCAAATACAAAAAGCAGCTTGAAAGCTATTACAATGCCAATATGAAAAAGCTCAACCTCTTCCCGGGGGATTTGGTCCTAAGAGCGAACGAAGCTAACCTACAGGAGAGCACCGAAAAACTAGGGCCCAACTGGGAAGGACCTTACCGGGTTACATGGACAAACGGAAAAGGAAGTTGCAAGCTGGAAACAATCCAAGGCAAAGAGATCCCCAGGACATGGAATCTCATGCAGCTCAGGAAGTATCATATATGAGGGGCTTACCCCCCAGGAAAAACGGCCAGGGAGCCACTTTTGTAATAATTAACTACTAGTCAGGGGCCTACCCCGAGAAAAAATCTTTTGTAAAAATTTGTACTGGGAAACTTAGTCCCCAAGAAATGAATGACAAACGGACAACTAACTTGTCCCCTTTTGGCAAAATGACAGGTGTTATACCAGGGCAAACGTGCCCAGAACGGTTATAGACCTAGCAATAAACAAACACATGTGTATAAGGAATACCAAACATGTCAAACACCCGACTGTGGGGTAAAGTAGGGTCTAGAAAACCCAAGAAAAACGGACAAACAAGCCAAGAACATAATCTCACATTATAGACTTGTCCAGCGACTGGCCTCGAACAGACAGTCCTGGTTTATAAAGCAAACTATAAACACAACACACTCTTGTAAACAAACTACAAAAAGAAAGGTTTTTTTTTACAAAACAAATGTACAATAGGAAGCCCTATTGGCCTTTACAAAGAAAAACTAATACAAGCTAGAAAACATGGTAAACAGACTAAAGCACAGTTTTTAGCAAACAACCAAAGGTCTTCAGGAAAACGCCGGCCTGATCCCTGGCAAAAGCTCCTGCAAAAAGAAAAAACACAACAGAAAACAGGCAAAAGCAACATAGCAACACACAGTCATAAGTCATATGATTAAGTACTAGAAGAACCCCTACACAAAGGTTCTCCCCCCAAGCATCAAAAAGTTAAAAGTATCCAAAAGCATATAATTGTTTAGGTTACAACTATATCGAAGTGGATTAATGTTCAGAAATTACTGGGAACCACCCCCAGACGAAGTCTTCGGAGACGAGGGGCCGGCAGAAGCAAACAGGGCTTTCAAATCATCGATGGATATCACGGGGTGCTTCAGGATCTTCTCGAGAAAGGCCGGGGTTTTACCCCCAAACTCCTTGTCCAACTTAGACAGTTGCTTCTTGGCTTTGGAATTGTAAAGCGGAGTTTCCTTCCTGCCCAGACCCTGAGCAGAGTAAATATACCCATCCTTCAGCCCCGCCTGGTACCCAACATCCCGGTACGCCCTATACACCTGCTCAAGACCACTCTTGAACTCCTCCGATTGAGAGACGGTAGTAAGAAAGGCTCCGACGCCTTCAGTAATCAACCAATGCTTCTCCTTAGCCAACCACTGGTTATCATTGTATGCCATCCCATATTCAGCATACATCGCATCCAGATCTTTCTGAGAAACAGAGTCAAACTCCTTTTGATGCTTCAGCTCAGCGACAAGTTCCTCCTTCTCTTCCACCAAAGCTGCCATCTCCCTCTCCCAGGCTTGCTCCCTCCGCTCCAGCATAGCTCCCGCCCCCTGAGCAAAAGACATCATAAAGAATCCAAAAGCAGTTGGAAAAAAAAGGGTAGAGAAGGGAGAAAGGCTATATACCTTCTCCTCTTGCAGTTTTCGTTCAGCCTCAACCACTTGACATCGAAGTTCAGCAGCAACAGATTGAGAGGTCTTAAGTTCATCCTTGAGTCCTTCATTCTCCTTCCTCAAATCATCAACCTGCTGAAGCATGCCGGCGCCCCTGAAAAAGTTCTCACAAAGGGACATGTTGTACTGATCCTCAAAAAGATCATCCCTCAAGGCAGAATTCATGAACCTATGGGAGGGAGGAACAACATGACTCAAAAAATCCCTGGCAATTTCAGGAGTCCCTATCACCGAAGAATGAGTTATTTTCCACTTAGGAACATAGGTGAAAGGGAGGGCATCAGCAAACAGGGGAGCCAAAGGGGATCGATGAGAAAGATTCTCAAATTGGGAAGGTTTACTAGTCCCAGTAGCATGATGAGGAGAAACCTCAAAAGCCGAGGCAACACGGGCAATGCTTACTTCCGGAGTCTTATCTCGAACACGGGAAGAGGAAGGGCCAGTAGGGATCTCTATTGGATCATGAGAACTTCCCTACTCGGACAAAGAAAGAAAAAAGAACATCAAAAATCCCCTAAAAAACAAAGCAAATACAAGACAACAAGAAAAAGAAAAAGTAAACTCACCAACAAAGGTGCACTCACAAGGCTGGAGGGCCGCAGGTGCTTAGACAAAGAACCATTAACCCCAGAAGGGGGAAGTTCGGAAGCAGCCTTTGTCGAAGGAAGGGGTTTCTGTCCGCTAGCACTCTGGAGCCTCTGTCGGATGTCACGAGGAGCAGGGGCTGGCTTAGGACTAATGGCTTTCCTCATACGAGCCAAACGGCTCTCCAGATCTTCATCATCATCACGACTAGAACGATTAACGGGAAGGGGATCAGGGGAACTCTCCTCCCCATCAGAAGAAGTCCCCCCATCTTCTCCCGCAGCAACGGAGCCCCCGGCCTGAACAGACCCTCCAGTAGCCCGCATCTCAACACTCCGGTTCAAACTCGGATCAACTTCATCACCAACCACAAACTTAACATCCTTAGAATCCCCTTGGAGCAATTTCCACAAAGACAACTCTGCACAAGAGAAACACCAAAGATGACTGCACAAATCTCAAAGAGTAACAACAGATATAACAAGTCCAGGGCAAAAGGATACCTTTTTTACCGAAGAAGGCCTTGGGGCGAACTGAGTAGGAGGGGCTCAACCCTCCCATGGCCCGAATTCCCTCAGAAAAAGTAAAAGCCCTCGTCGGATTTTCATACATACGCTTCCATTGGACAATCTCGTCAGCAGACAAAATGGGGATACTGTCTTCAATAACAGCCTCGGCATCCTTCGAAAATGGAGACTCCGGTATCATGGCAGCAGAAACAAAGATAAACCTACTCTTCCATTCCTTAGGGTAAGTGGAGGTCGGCATAAAGGTATAACAGGGATTCGACACACTATCCTTTCGCTTGGCAAATGTGAACCAATCCCCATCGGAGATCAGTTTATAAAACATGCAAAACAAAGGGACAGACGGCTCGCCGGAGACGGCTGCACAGGATAACTCGAAATGTACCACTCTCATAAACCCTAGAGGGTGCAATTGAGAGAAATGAACACCGAAGTGCCGCAATAGGGCTATCTTGAATGGAGAAAGGGGGTACCGGACTCCACAGGAGGAGAATGCCAAAGTGTAAAGAACAATCCTATCAGTGGTGCACTCAGCCGGTTCATTAGGACCCGGCAAGGTAGGAGAGAAACGCTCAGGGATATTGTAAGTTTCGACGAAGGACTTCAGGTCCTTTGCTGTCAAGACCGATCGAATCGCGGAGCGGCCGGTACGGCTCATGATTAAAGAAAGATGGTGATCGGAGAAGTATGAGAGAAAGAAAAAAAGAACCAGAAGAAATTGAGGAGAAGTTTGAAGGAAAATATGGGTATTTAAAAGAGGTAACTGACAAGCAGGGAACTGTCACATCAACAATCCCTTCAAAATTTAAAAGGTGTGCACGTGTATTAAGGGGATTAAACCCCCGCCACTAATATTCGGCGTAATGATGGGCCTCGAGAAAGGGAAGGGCAGTTAATAGTTAGTCAAGAACGGGCCCACATTCGTAGCCCAAGATAATTAACCTCCTTCCTCTACAGTTGTAACTCAGCCCCGGATCATGAGCCTTGAGCCTCAGAACCAGGGACTAAAGATGACTTGACGACGGGCCTATGGGTTGCCCCATTTACCCGTCTTGGGCTACTATCGCGTGGGCCAAACAAGACATAAGCCCAACAGCAGCTTACCTTGCCCATTAAGGTTCTCCTTACACAAAATGAGCTGGAAACAAGGATCAGAAGACACATGCGACATTTAATGCCTGATTAAAAAAGGATCTTTGGCTGGAATTGTACTTCCTGGCCGGAAACATTAAATGAGGTTGCCATCTTACCGTTGGGGGTCAGACACGTGTCTGAGCCCCCCGAAGACTCTCGGAATCCATTGGATCATCTCATTAAAATATTTCACATGGGATATAAGGTCTCGGGGTTATATAAGAGAGAAGGAGGATGATCATAAGGCAGGTTCTAAGGTATCGCATTAAAAGCTTTCTCATTTATTCCGACCAATATTCTCTTACATTAAACACACTCATTTATTGGATTCACACCATAGAGGAACATTCCGGTGATCACATTCATCGGAATAAGCTCCCCAAACCTTCCAGCAAGTTTACTTACTCTCACGCTGGAGCTTGGTCACGGATCCCCCTCCTGGGGTCCTCCGTGACGAGGCTAACGGTTCATTTTTTTTTTGTAGTGACGAAGACCGGGATATCTTGACGTCAGCGAAGACCCCTTGAACGTCATCCGGGATTTGGGTATTCGACAAGATTCACTGTTGGATTAGGGATGAAAGCGTCCTCGAAGGATGCCACAGTCAGCGAAAGTGTCGGTAACCATCGATGATTATTGATTGATATTTTTAACACTTTTTAATTTTTTTGGATTTGCTAATAGAATATTTCCATAATATAAATTAGCAACAATTTGTTGCTATATGTTGTTATACTATATGCATATGGAGTATTTAAAAAAAAAAGTTAATTTTTCAATTTTAACCTTTTTGATTTTTTTACTTTTAACACACATTTTTTCAACTTTTACAATTTAATCACAACACTTTTTTTTAACTTTGGCTCCGTAAGTTTAATCTTTCGCAACGTGCGTGTGGGCTTCGACGTGTTTTCGTTTTATTTTTCCCATTAGACAGGCCCGTCGCAACTCGTTTATTTTTTGTTCTAGATCGACTTACTTATTATTTTCTATGTTTTACGTTTCGGTCTAATTTTTTCACATTAACACACTACAACGGGTGTGCGTGGCTCAACGATTTTACCTATGCTTTCCGTTCGGTCTTACTTTTTCCTTTTTTTATTTATTTTATTTTTACGAACTTTTACGATATTGGTGGTCGCTGGCAGTGGTGTGGCATTAGTGCTACTTGCCACTGTTTTACGAATGTTTTTAACCTATTATGTTTTTTACTAATAATTTGTTTCGAGTTTACCCTAGTACCTCCTTTATTTAAAACTAATTTTACGTACATATTTATATGTACGTGTCGGTATGAATCTGATTTGCTATACGTTTCGATGTAAACTTTTTCTAGGAAACGAGTCATGTCAGATATAATACGTCTTTGTTTAAAAAACATTTTTACGTGCATATTTTTATGTACATTTCGCTATAAATTTGAGTTGGTGTACGTTTTGACAAAAAAAATTTTGCAAAACGAGTCAGGTTAAATATAATATATTTTCGTGTTTATTATATGAATGTTTCGTAAATTTTGTTTCGAATCGACTAGAGTCAAATTGTGGTTTCTTTTTTTCCCATTTTTTCAAAAGCTCAAATTAATCCCTTATGATTAAACGTGGCAACTTTTCCGTTATTCCCATCACATTTTCTATTTATGAGCCGGGTCACATAGGATAGGTTATGATTGTACAATATAAATTCGATTTACTTTATGTTTTGATCCAGTCACATTGCTTATCTGGTTTCATTGACTTCAATCAGATACGTCGAAACACGCATTTTCACATGGTTAACACATCACATAACGTTTGGACTAATCCATTCGATGTTTGTGATGTACCCACGCCGCAACGCGCGCGAGTCTTATTGCTAGTTAATTTATAAATCCCTACGTGCAGTGGCGGAGCTAGCCCACTAACTTAGGGGTATCCTGATTTTTTTTTTTACCGTACAATCATACAATAAAAAACGATAATCAATAAAGTAGAACAAATACCTAATAGATTTGTCATATTCTTTTTTTCATAGCTTAAAATCGTTCCATCACATCGTCGTCTTTTGCTTTATCAAAAGTTTCTTTTTTCAACCGCACAAACCATAACATTGTTCAAATATTCCGGGCCCATTCGATTGCGTAAATCCGTCTTAACAAGCTTCAGTTTAGAAAAAAAAAAAAAAAAAAAAAGCATCTTTCAACGGTTGAGGTTGCAACCGGTAAATCCAAAGCTAGCTTCAATACCCGATAAAACAAATGACAAAAATTATGTGTTACTGTTTCCACCATAAAATGAGCAAGATCACTTATTTAGGGCTAACTTTAATTAAAATATTGTTTTGGGTCTTGGAATAACTTTATCAATTATATTTAGGAACTTCTTCCAATTCTATTATTATTATTAATTCGGGCTTATTTTATCATCCGGGCTTAATTATTATACAAGTTTTCGGGTTGTAAAATGTTTGGCTTATAAAAAATGAGATTTTAGTAATATCAAATATCCTATATTTTTTTTAGATGTATGCTCGGATTTTTTAAAGGTATCCTTTGTATAAAACCAGAAAAAAATAAGGTTGAGCCATATCCCGTGCTACGACTCCTAACATTGTGGTTCCGTCCCTGCCTACGTGACTCGTTTATAAACATTTTTTAGATCTACTATATATCCATCGATAATCGGTAGTTCTATTCTATTTCTAGTAGCTGTGCATGTAATGGAAACACTTTGCAATCTCATTGGAAGGTTGTAGGCCCATGTGTTCTTATAAGGTACAGTTGGATTTCAAAGAATTGTATCCATAATATGTCACATCTGCATGCATGCAACCGATTTAGAATGTTGGAAATTATATCTATGTGTTTTCTTTGAACTTTCCACACACGGAGTCCCCAACAATATTCAACAACCCCACAGGATTTGTAATTATAAATAACGTACGTTCGTACCACCAACCGAACACTGATCATCTATTCGTACAGCCGCCTGGCCTCAATTCTTTATCAAGTTTCAAATCAAAATTAAATGAAGCCACCGGCGGCTAGAGAAAAACAACGTCGAGAACATATGAAGGAACTCTACTCCACATTAGCTTCTCTTCTTCATCTTCAACCTTATGTACATTCATCTTATTTCTATATCTATATTCACACACCACAATGATTCAATTCCATCAGGGCCGGTGGAACTAGAGGGGGTTAAGAGGGCCTGTTGGCAACCGTATTTGTTAGATTTTTACATACAAAATCCAAGTCTTTTTGACAAAAACATGAGTTGGATCCCCTTGTTGTAACCAGTAGAGTAAAGAATCATAAGATGACCCCTAACGAAAAATAACAGGTTCCACCACTGAATTTGAGCATAAGAATTAAAAAGCCCGGCTTAAAAAAATGTTTTTTTTTCTTTTAAACGGCGAAATTATGTATAAATATATAGTTAGCATAAAAATAGAAACGTTACAAAAAGAGGAGGGGTGCGTTTTGTAACCATTCCGTCTATCTATCGAGTCATCTTACATTTTTACCCTTTTGTAACCATCCCGTCTATCAGATCGACTAAAACTACCATTTACTCGATTACACCCTATATCGCGATAACCGAATAATATACATGCATGATTATGATTACAGGTGAGAATGTCGTTGCCCGAGCTCTTGGATCAGGCAACGAAGTCGCTAAAACAATTGAAGGAAAGAGTAGAAGGATTGAAGAGTAGAAAAGAAGAGCTTGAAAAAGTGGTTCGACTTAATGGTGAGTCAAGTAACAACGAAAGGAGGTTGCGAATGGTTCAAGTGAGAGAATCAGTGGATATGGAACTAGAGGCTAACTTGATAATAATGGTGAACCATAAGAAAGTGATGCCATTTGAAGTGCTAGGAGTCATAGAGCAAGGTGGTGCTGAAATCAAGAATGCTACTTTTTGTACCGCCGGCCACCACATCTACTGCACTGTTCATGCTAAGGTACGCACATATATATGTACTTTCATATATGTATGTATATGCAATACGTTACTCCCCCTTCATGCATGCATAAATGTGGTTTGTATATGCTTTATAACAACCAAAAAAAATAGATGTCTTAGGATGTATATGTACATCATTTTGGGTACACTTGTTATCATATTAGAACACGTCTCTAATAAAGACTTATTATTTAGTTTAATCTTTTCTAACTAATTATAGATAATCCTTCTACTAAATATTATTTAGTTTAATCTTTTATGGATAATTATTATTTAGTTTAAACTCTTCTAGTTAATTAATTAATTATAGATAACTCTCCTACTAAATATTATTTAGTTTAATCTCTTATACTTAACTACAAATAATTATTATTTAGTTTAAATTTAATGTATACTTCTCATTATAATATCATTTATTTGATTTTATATATCATATTATCTTCATTGTTTATATTACCTAATGTGTTATATAACAACTACAATATTTAGTTTCCTTTTATCCCAACTATTCAATCATATATTTTTTTTTCTATCTTATGTTAACTACATAAAAAAATTAATATTAAATCGTCGAATAAAATTCTTCTATTTTTCTAATAAAATATCATCCTTAAATTAAAATTGTTAATTTAAGAGATTTTTAAATAGCCAAATTATTTATCACCAAAATCAAACTTTGTGATAATATATTATTTATTTATTTTTATTTTCATTATTAAAAAATATATTATATTGATTTTATTACATAATTTTAAGGGTTTTTTTAAATATAATTTATATTTTATCACTCAAATGGTTGCTTATTTGTTTCTTGAATAACATGTTTGACCATTGTATCTTCTTTTCAATAACCATCTTCGTAATCACCATATCTATCGCGTACCGAGAATATCGATTAGTTTTTTAAATATAATTTTCTTATTATTTGGTATATAGAATAATATGTATTCAACCCGTGTAATACACGAGTGTTTTTAAAGATATAACTTTTTTTTATTATTTGTTAAACAATATTACATTTATTTAACCTGTGTAATATGCATGCTTTTAAAGATATAACTTTTTTTTATTTGGTATATAAAATTACATTTATTCAATTCGTACAATACATATGGTTCTGATAGATATATTTTTTTATTATTTAATATATTAAATTAAATTTATTCAAACTATGCACAAAATAAAATTTTTAAAGATATATTGTTTTATTATTTAGTATATAAAATTTATTTATTTAACCGTGTAATACACGAGGTTATAACCTAGTATTTATATATATGCTATCGATCCCAGAAGACCATGAATTTAACCATTCAATCAAGAACAAAATAATAAGAATAAAAAGAAGAAATGGATTAACCCTAATACATAATTGTATTAAACTAAACGATTGAGTGTGATTCATACAAGGTACTAAATACAAAATCAAATCCTAAGATATTTATAGAAAATGAACCGATGTGTCTTGAACCATCACGTCCTTTGAAGAAACGACGTGCCTTTGATGTTGTCTGATGCTTGGTGTCAATTCTGAATCGTCATTTTTCTTGGATACGTCGCTTTCTTTGTGATGCAGGTTATAGACTTTCATCTTGTCGCTTCTGGTTCTCGCATTAACAACAAATTATATATATGGGCTGTTAATTAATGACGGAAAGAAAGTGGCTAAACTGGAAATATCATAAAACATTAGAATATCACAAAATGTGACTAAAAATATTCACAATAAAAACTTATGTATGAATAAAAATGTGCGAGGACAAACTTACTTCTTTCTTTCTTTTTATTTTTTTATTTTAAATATATTTTTGGACACAAATACTTCTGTCACCAAAACCTAAAATATCTAAAACCGATACTTCTTACAAATATTTTTAGGATGTAAAATCCTAACCTATTTATACAAAACGAACAAATGGTCTAGTTTTAATTTACGTGATATCATTTTCTAATCGTTTTTGTTCTTTTTTTGTGCGAGTTTTCCAGTTTTCCGCCGCCCCTTATCCTATTTTATGAGTTAACAAAATAGTTGTTCTAAAAAAACAAAAAAGGAAGACTTTTAGAAAAAACAAAAAAGGAAGACTTTTAGCAATTTTTAGAAAGTGGTCACTAAACCTGTAAGATAGTGACATTTTTGTTGTGTCATTAGTTGACATTTTTAGGACGTATAAATAAAACCACGTATTTATCACTTATGTTGACGTAACTAATTAATGGAATTACTCGTTTATATTGAGCTCAACCTTGTCAACTAATGGCTAAATGCTTAATAAGGTTAATGATTGTATTTTCTTTCATTTGTGTAGGCTTTTCAAGCTCGGATAGGGTTTGATGTTGAATTAATAGAAGCCCGATTGCTGAAACTAGTTTACTAGTCAAGACGCCCACATCGTATTATCTTCTAGTCATTTCATATTGTACTAAGTGTGTTGTACGCTATACTTATATAATCATCGTTTGTGGATTGCCGAATAAATGGTTATTGTAATCGTATTTCATTACATAGACGATGCTTGTGGTATACAAGTTTAGTCACTTAGGCATTTATGTTTAAACATTACATACAAAATCTCATTGTTCACGAATAAGTAACACGTTGATCTTTTTCATCAATCAAATGATCATGCAAAGTTTGTATCACTAGCTAGACTCAAAAGATTAAGTCCTACTAAATAGTGAATTCTATAATATATTACACAACACACACATACATGTGTGATGAGATCAAAAGAAAACCACCTAAATAAAACTAGACCATTGATCTATCTATTAGATCAATAGTTATTATTACAATGACATTTTAGAGTTCCAATTGCTGAAACTATATATTTGTCACAAAGCAACTAATTAATAACAATTAAAATATCTGAACAAAACCATTTTTCGGTTTAAGATTTTACATTTGGATAGCAATCTCCTCATGTTTTCAGTTTTCACTTCCCAAGCTCGCATAAATGCCAAGAACCACTTATGTGCCCAAAATCAAATAATATTCTGACAACTAAAAAGTAAAACGAAAGACGTTTACCACATAAAAATATCCTCGTTTGATTTCCGTCTCTTCAGCTCACATAATAATGAAGTAAGAGCTCCTTGTCACAATGTATAATAGCAACAACAGTTGTAGCATACCATTTGAGGATTAAAGACGTTACCTTAATTTAGTAATCTCATTTTGCTTTCGCTTCTCGAGCTCTCATATACGTTGGCGTATCTTGAAATTAATTTTTTGCGGTAAAATCAGGGGGTGGCTTCAATACATGAAAAAATTCAGTAAAATTTACACTAAAAAAAAAAGCCAGAGGGGTCGTAGCCCACCTTGGCCGAAGCTAAAAACCGCCCCTACTCATATATGCCAAGAACCACCTCCTTCCTAGAAATAAAAAAAATATATATATCTATAATGTATATTAAAACAAAACATTTTGGTGCCACTTGGCATAAATTTAATCCACTAATTGCCACCTGGCAACTTAATACTCCTTAATGGAATAAAATGAGCGGTAAAACAAAAAACCCTTATGCCTCTTTTGTGTTTGTTCACCCGCTCCTCAATACACGGCTTCTTTTCCTCTCAACACCTATCTTCTCTATCAAGCTATTTCACTCCATTTATTATTTAGCCTTCTCTGTCTACACATCCTCCAAATCCAGTTTAACAATTTAGCCCTAAAATTTGGTCACTAACATCAACGATGACTGAGGCAGCGATTAGAACAAACCGCGTATGGCGAGCGTCAAAGACATGCATCTCCTCCAAGACGGTACCCCTCCTGGTGGTTTCGCTCCGGTCTGCTATGCTCGCCGGATTCAGTGCCGTCACCATATTCCTCGCTGCTTTTGGCTCTATCTCTTGGGGCATGTACCAGGTCGGCAAGGGAATAACATCTGTAGGTACATTTTTTCTGATTTCAGAAACCCTAGGTTTTGTTTAATGTTTTTGTTGATCGAAATGTGAAATGTAGTATTTTGAGATCTGATATGGATGTGAAGTGAAATTAGGTCGTCTTTAGGGTTAGATTAACCTAGATATATATATATATAGATATACCAGGGATGTTTATTTTTAGGAGAGTGACGTTTGTGTTTGGTTTATCTATTTTTTTATAGAAGTTAATGGTTGTATATTGATGTAATGATGCTGCAAACTGTAAGTTTTGGTGTGTTGGATGCAAATTTGTAATGAAAGATCAGTATTTGGGGTTAAAGCTCCTCTTTAGTTTTTATGTTAATTAGTCTAACTGTTTTTTTTTTCCCTGAAGTAGGTTTGGGCTATAAAGTTTCTCTTTATGCTTTTAAAAAATTGTGAATAAATTTATTCTACAGTCTCTTTACCTTGGGGATTGGCCAGGTGTTTCGGTTGAGTAATGTTATAACAGCCAAGTTTTGTAGACATTCCATTGATTTGAACACCTTTTATGCCAATTTGGCTATTTTGTTTTTATAAGTAAATAGTGTTATATATATGGCTTAGTTCTTATTCCATAATATGAAAATGTTTCATTTGTATGTAATTATATATATATATATATATATATATATATATATATACTTATTCCTCGTGGTAGGTTTGTACAGTACCTCCAGCCACTGGAGTAAGATAATAGGTTATTACTTTGCTAAAAGTTTAAAAGCCAGACTATTACTACAATAATTTGATTCTTTCTAAATAAGCCGCTTTAGGAAACAACCATTAAGAGCACATTTCAAGCGGCTATATACCAGCTTGACTTATACTGTCCATTCAATATAAAACACATATAAACGGGTCCAATTCCCCGTATTTATAACTAGGCGCTTTAAGTATTGATTTTCAGGTCATTGGTACACTTCACTAAAAAAGCTTAAAATGAGTATGTTAAAAGCTATATTGGACTGATCTTGTATTGTTTTATGTGTTATGCCTTGCCACTAATAGTTTAAACAAAATGAGTAGATTGGCGAGTCGGTTTTTACGCTTTGAACTGATCTTTTTTTTTTTGAATTGTTACACTTCAATGAAAGTTACCGAAGTGGGAGTTTAAAACCTATCTTGGATGGCCCGAGCAGGTAAGTTTAATCACATTATCTTCACATCATTAACATGTTTACATAATAAGCTACATTCTACTAAAAACAAATCCACTTCTTATGATGTTGTACAACAATCACTGGAATCCATCATTACCACAACCATATTCGCTTTATTCTTCTTCTCAGTCCGTATTCACGATCCTGCCAATGTAAATTACATTAAAACTTGTTAACCCATTTTACTAATTCAATCTTAATTACATTTTCTCAATAAATGAAATTAAAAAAATACACAAAGTATACTGTGTAAAAATGTATATAACTTTGTATGGGTCTCACGTCTTCTTTAATGTAGACAACATATGGTCAACTAAATGTTTTGTTCATAAATATATTGGACGTAGATACAATTGTAAGCCATGTAAACACATACATTGGACAAAATATATGATTTCTTTTTATAAATTTTCGTTTTTAATTAGTTTTGGTATAGAATGTAGATACTTAAAATGGAATCTTTCATATATTTTTTAATTTTAATTTGTTAACTATGATTATGCTTATGATTTGTTTATTAATTAATATAAATGACTAAATTCAAGTTTTAAGTAATTTTAATCGATTATATACTTTTTATATATAAATACTCATAAAGTTGAAATCATAATCTTTTTAAAATTTGCGTTTATGAAAATTGAAATTGAAATATGGTAATGATTGAAATATGGTAATGATTGTAAATTTATTATAAATTAAAAGTTTGATTGAATATACTTCGTAATTCAAGTTTTATGTAATTTGAATCGATTATATACTTTCTTAGATTAATACTCTTAAATTTGAAATTTGGTTCGAAATCAAAATATTTTTAAAATTTTCGGAATTGAAAATGGAAATTGAAATATGGTAATGATTGTAATTTTATTTTAAAATAAAAGTTTGATTGAATATACTTCGCAATTCAACTACTTAAATGATTGTACATATTTTTACTGATTTATATATTTAAGGGAAAAATAATGACCAAAAATAATATACTAGCATAAATACCAATTTCGAAATACAGTTTCATTCACAACTTCGCTTCTTCATTCTAAGAAACATCATCGTTCACTCATCCGAATGTATGAATTTGCTTTGAGTTTCAATACGTTATTTGATATTGATTTCAATGTATTTTAAATGTTCTTTTTGTTTATCTTATTTTTTATGTCCATTTAATTTATTCTTTTTTTGCATGCTATGTAGAGTGGAACAACCAGCCATCACGTCGCTGAAAAATTTGAATCTCAACCAGGATGACTATACCATCAAGGTTCGCATTGTCAGACTATGGAGTCGAGCAGCGTTCAATGATCCGCGAAAGGTTTACTGCTATGATATGATTTTAATGGATGAAGAAGTAAGTGTACATAAAATTGTTTTTAATGATACTTCATATACATATGTTTTACGTTCTTTCTCTGGTATAAATTTTGTAATTATTTTATATATTAGGGGACGAAAATGCAAGCCTTTGTCTTAGCCAAAACTGCAAGAGAGTATGAACATTTGTTGAAGGAGAAGCAATGTTTGTTCATCCGTAATCCTTCATTAGGCGAGAATCGACAGAAAGTGAAGTATGTTCATATTCCGACGAAGATTAATCTAAACAGCAACGCAATAGTTTCGGTTTGTGATGAACCTGTTGGTACTGAGTGGGGATTCGACTTTTCTCCTTTTCGTTCTGTTGTAGAATACCCGAATGACGACAACAAGTCCTTTAAAAGTCCTATTGGTATCTTGACTCTCTATTTTTAATATATTCTACTGCAATGTAATTTATATGATGTTACAAATAATTTTATGTTAATATTGTTTTATTTGTAGACGTAATTGGTTTTGTCGTTAAGAGTTTTCCTTATGATCTAAAAGAGGATACCAAAGACGGGAAACAAGAAAAGAAGCTAACATTCATGCTTCAGGATTTAGAGTATGTTAATCCTTTTTTTTTGTCTAATAACGATATGTAAATCAATCACTCCTATGCTAATTTTTTTGTTTTTGTTATTTTGTTTCATAGAGGGAAGCAAATATATGTTACTCTTTGGGATGCTTATGCTGAACAGATATTGGATTTTGAAAGGGACAATCAAGATGAAAAAAATGTGGTTGTAATTGTTCAATTCGGAAAATACAGGTTCTGGGGAGGTATACGCCTACATATATATGCTAATTTTTTTTAATTACACAATCTGTTGTTAACAATTGTCCATCTATATTAATTTGAGAATTTTGTGGACACTAATAGGGTATCTTTATGTTTCAAATCTCTACACTGTCACTCGTGTGTTGATCAACGCTGAAATTGATGACATAATAACTTTTAAGAAGAGGTATGTTTTAACGTCACCATATCCGGTCTTTTTTGCGTACTTTGCAAATAACGTTCAATTAAATATTTTTTTAGGTTCCTTTCAAACATTACCCCTGAAACGTCTTCCAGCTTTTCTGGATTGAGTTCCTCTAGAATCAAGTCTCCTACTGAAGAGTATGTTTCAGATTTTCAGTTCAGTACTATTGGAGCTTTAAATCAAATTTCGGAGGTACTAAAAGTCTTACTTTTACCATGTTTCTTTAATTGTCATATCATTAAAACGTCATTTCTAATATCTTCTGTACAACAAAAGTTTGTAATTATTGTTGGAACTATCAAGAGTTTTGCATCCGAGGATTCTTGGTTTTACAATGCTTGCAGAAATTGTAATCGAAAGGTCACCACAAAAACAATTTCAAAAGAAAAGCAAGATGGTTCCGATGGTTTTGAGGATGTTGTGGTTCTGGAGTGTAAGGACGATGGCTGTAACAGTAAGACTGTTTACTCCGTTCCGAGGTACTATTACTTTAGATATTAATTGGTATTTTACATGTTTATGCGTTACATTATTGTTGTATAACATGTAATTAATATGTTTCAGGATCAGGGTTCCGATACGGGTTCAGGATTGTACAGGGATTGTGACGCTCACCCTATTTGAGCGTGAGGTGCTTAAGCTGTTGAATGTTAACGCGAGTCAGCTATTGGATAAGAACCTTGATGTACGTTATAATTAATTGTTTTGTTTTACAGCTGTGGATTATTATTAGTTAGTTAACATTACATCGCTTTTTGACAAAATTATTATTTTTTGTATATGACTCGCCAGTTAGCTAACGAAGGGAATTTTCCGCTTGAACTCAATGCTCTACTCAACAGGAAGTTTGCATTCAAGATAGCCATAGGTTCTTTTAACATACAAAACAAATCGGATGGTTACTCTGTTTCGAAATTAACTGACAATCCAACCGTGATTTCCGAACTAGATAAGATTTTTGATGTCATTCAGGTACTTGAAAACCTATGCACTGGTATTTAGTTATATGTTATATAATTCTAACCAATAATATAACTTTTATATTTCATATTTCAGCCTCTTGACGAGGAGCGTGTGAATGTTGTTAGCTCTGACATGAAAGCAGCAGATGAGGTCCCCGTTAATGTGTGTAATTTGTATCGGGTTGTTCATTAAAAATGCTTCACTTTTTTTTGGGGTTTTAATCGTTATTTGTTTTCCCTTTTTTAAGGATTCTATCTCCCGTACCAAAGCTGATGAGACACCTGTGTCTAATTTTACTAAAGGCATGTTTACAACACCTTATGAAGATGGCAACACCTCACTTCGTGTCATGGAAAACGAACTGAAGCGGAATTTGGACAGCATGTATGATGCTGATGTGATGTCTTCGCAGTCGTCTACAAAACCACGTAAAGCTGGCAAGGAGGTTGTGGATGATGATGGTGTCACAGTTGGATTACTGATTCCCAAGGTTGAGAAGTAGTTTGTCGCAACTACGAATGTTTTGAACATCTCATTGGTTTTTATGTTTTCGTGGTGTGTTTTTTTGTTTGTTCGTAAACCTATTAATGGTTCCCGTGTTAGACTTTCGTGATTTTATCCTTTTGTGTGGTTGCTATTATATTAATAAGAGATGTTCCTTTTGCATTTTGGTATGTATGTCATTCGTTGTGTTGATAACATTTTCCATGAATTATTGTTTTGTTATGCTATTGTATGTTTTTTTAAAGTAAGTCTTTTCTAAATGAAGGAAACGGCAAAAGTGGAATCCGTCGATTTGTTTTCTGATTTGAAAGAAGATGGTGTTTGGTATTCTATTATCTTTGTTAGCTTTGAATTTGTATGGCATGACAAAGAGTTAGACAGATTGATTGTTGTTCTACTCGACCAACAGGTAACTTTATAACATGTTTACTAAAGTTTCGAATTATACATTTCGTTTAAGTTTACTTAATTGAAATTCTTTTTGCATGACTTTTTTAGAGGCAGAAGATTGCAGCAATTGTGCCTATTAATTTGACTAACTTATACCCATTTAGTAAGATGGTTGGTGGTGTATATTCTCTGTCTCAATTCAAAATCGAAAATCTCATGTATCATGAGTATCCAAGATATGAAGGCTACATCATTGTTTCAACAAACAAAAAGATCGTATTTAATGAATTTTCAAAAGTAACACCTTTTTTAGTTGATCCTCCTAAAGGTTTTTTTTTGTACCCGTTGGCACCATGCATTAAAACATTAGCTCATGACAGAAGACGTGAAAAGTATATTGTTGGTAAGTTTAATTTCTTTTAACCTTGATTGATTACATGTTATTGTTTAAAGTTTAATTATAGTTGTTATCTATTATTTATTATAATATATTATTTTCATTTATTTGAATACTTATGTTAATAGTTGTACCTTTTATAGATGTTGTTGGAAGAATAATATGTGGCGAAAGAGACAAAGAGAAATATATGTTTAGGTTATTCCTACAAGATTTCACGTAAGTCAACTCTTTGGTGACTATACATTATCTAAAAGTTACTTTTTAAGAATAAATTAAAATCTAGCAGGGGACATGTTATTGAAATGGAATTGTATGACATGAGAAGATTTGGATATGTTTCAACTCGAATGAATATAGAAAAAAAGTCTATAATATACGTTGCTCGGGTCAAGTTGGTTTACTGGAGCACCAGTAAGTGTTTTAGTTTTATTTATTTTGTTTAATAACATTTAAGTTTACCCAATTATTTGTTTAAAAGTCTATAATATAATTTGCAGGAAACATTTTGAGATCAACGGATTTGACTAACATCATTTTTTAGCCTAAAATTCCGGAAGCACATCTTCTTGGTTTTAATATTCGATCATCTATTCTATGCGATTGTATTACAAAATGACCCGTTCATTGTTTTATGTTACATGGCATTCTTTTACTTATTTATATATACTTTTTTAAGCTTTTAAAGAAATGTTAAAATGCAATGTTATTTGATGTTATTATTTACCTATTTTTGATCTACATTGGATATATATGATATTAGTTGTTCGATATATTTGAACTGTATTAAACTTTTACAAAATTATCAAAGATTCTTTCCTTCCCACGTTTTTAAAAAAAAGTTATGTTTACGATTTATAATACACGTATTATAACATTATAACATTTGTATGTAAAAAAACATGTTATTCGAAATGTAATAATATCAGCTATAATATTTATCCGTGATTTGATTATTGTAATTGATAACATACCAAAAATACAAAACGTATACTTGGAAAGTATGAAAATATATGTAATTTTAAATTTGGAAAAACTTATCAACCATAAATAAAGATAATCTGTTGCAATTTAACTTATTTGACGTTTACAACTGCTTCGTTGTCCATTTATTGATTCCAATAAATGGAAACCACTGTTATATTGGAATGAAGAGGCCCAAATCATTTTCCTATAAAAAGCCCCATTTTTCTTGGTTTAATACAATTTATGTTATAATATACACACTTTTATCATTGATATGTTTCAATTGTTTACGAAACATATATGGTTTCACACAATTTTAATTATCAATCTCATATTTTTAGTAATAGTTTGAATAATTTTTTAAATAAATTATAACTGTATCCTAAAATAAACCAATATTTTAGTAATAGGTTATAACCCGTGGGTACCATAGTTTCATATTAGTGATTATGATCATTTATTTACTAAATCGAATTCTTAGATATTTAAGAATTCAAAATTTGAAATTCAAATATCTATATTATTGGTAAGTTTTTGATGATTGAAAAAATATAAAAAACAATCATATTTGGATTAATATCGAAGCATTTGATACAGTATCAAATTGATTCCAAAAATATGTAAACCACTGTTTATATTGGAACGAAGAGTCGTATTTCTTTTCCTATATAAGCCTCATGTTTGTTGGTTTACTTCAGGTTTATACATTTAAGAATTTGATCTTCTTCTTCTTATTGCAGTAACTTTAATCACACTTTTATCATTGATATGTTTCAATTGTTTATGTTATAATATACAATTCATTTTCCTATAAAAAGCCCCATTTTTCTTGGTTTAATACAATTTATGTTATAATATACACACTTTTATCATTGATATGTTTCAATTGTTTACGAAACATATATGGTTTCACACAATTTTAATTATCAATCTCATATTTTTAGTAATAGTTTGAATAATTTTTTAAATAAATTATAACTGTATCCTAAAATAAACCAATATTTTAGTAATAGGTTATAACCCGTGGGTACCACAGTTTCATATTAGTGATTATGATCATTTATTTACTAAATCGAATTCTTAGATATTTAAGAATTCAAAATTTGAAATTCAAATATCTATATTATTGGTAAGTTTTTGATGATTGAAAAAATATAAAAAACAATCATATTTGGATTAATATCGAAGCATTTGATACAGTATCAAATTGATTCCAAAAATATGTAAACCACTGTTTATATTGGAACGAAGAGTCGTATTTCTTTTCCTATATAAGCCTCATGTTTGTTGGTTTACTTCAGGTTTATACATTTAAGAATTGGATCTTCTTCTTATTGCAGTAACTTTAATCACATTTCCGGTGATGTCAAAAAGATCAAAAAATGGAATTTTTTCTTCTTCATTAAAAGATGTACAGAATGAGAACATTGCAAACCGTAAGTGCCATTTCATAAATTTATCGAAATAAAGTCTTAATTTTATATCAGGTTATTTAATTTTTCATCTACCATTTTACAATTATAGTCATGTCGAAAAGATCAAAGATTGGGTCTTTGTCTTTCGGCAACCAGCCTTGCAATATAAACAATTCAAGTGGTAGCATTTTCTTTATCTTTCAATTTATTGATTATTAGTTAGATACATGGCTCAAACCATATAAATATACTACTTTTTGTATGCTTTTATTATTGATGTTTCAGGTTGCATATCAAGGATTCCATTTTCAGACATTACTAATGGTATACATATAATCCACACATATATGCATAATGTTTTAACGTGCTGTTATAGTTGTTTGGTTTTTATTTATACTTTGTAATTTTAATTTTTTTTTAGTTCGCAATCCTGATACCAATAAGGAAGCGAAAGAGAGACGAAGACAACGAAAAATGTATTTGGATTCTCGGAAATCTCAGTCCCTACGAACACATTCTAACGCTCTCCGAAATGTATCTTCAGGTAATAGTTGTACACACAATCTAACTCTCAAAGGAACGTACTTTCATGTAATAGTTTTAAAGTTAGATGAATTGATAATAATAATAATGTGACCACGAACGCGTCCTAAACAGTTAAATATCTAAACCTTTTGTCCGTAATAGCTGAATATCTTAACCTTTTTTCGCTAATACGGTCACTGTTCACAGATACTTTTGTTATCAATGTTATTTATACGCATCTAATTAACCACGTGCTATAAATTATAAATGTTACTAATACATATATAAGTTAAGAACTTACAAATCATTTTCTGAGCCGGAAAGAAAGAAACGTATCAGTTCTGGTCCATTCCCAATCCATTTTTTCTGTCGTCGTTCAAACTACTGCAGATTGTAATATGCTACCAAACTGCAATACAACTTCTTTTCTGTTACTCCTTTGTCAAATAACATGCCATTGTATTAGACATTAGAGTTACCTATTTTCGAATACGTTAATTGTATTTATACACATGTATTTCCTATTATCTCAGATGTCCAGCATCGAACACCTTTGGGAAACATTTCAAGCGGTATTATTTAAGTTTTTATCTTAATAATATTTACATTTTCAATTTAACCCGTACCATTAATATTTGATGTAGCTTATATGTGTTTTATATTTAATCATTGTTTGTAAGTTTTCATCCCTAAACTTACTCAAGATGAGAGTAAGGAGAGGCGTAAACTGAGAAAATTATACATCGATGGTAAACGTTATAGCATGCAAAAAGGTACATCACAATCAATAGCTGTTATAACATCTACTTCTGGTTCATTATCCATTCCGCATGACATGGTCAATGTTACAACAGAGGCGTCCATTGAATATGGAGGTAAAACTTTAATAAATGTTTAAAGTAGGATACTATTTATAAGAAAATTTTTATTTATTAATTGGAGAATGTTTATATGTTAATTATCTATTTTTTTATAATATTATAGTTTTTGACCTGAGACTTCTTCAAAATGACTACAAAGAGAGACGGAGGTTAAGGAAATTATATTTAGACAGTAAAAGATCTACAAGTCTACAACAACGAAAATTATACCCTTCCAATAATTTATCATCTTCTTCTAATTTAAGATTGATATCTTTCAATACGCACAATGTTACTCCTACAACGTCGGTTGTACCTACAAGTAAAAATTATATTTACCGAATAATGCAAATATAATTTCAAATACAATATATATGTTTTAAAAATTTTAATAACTTCGATTATATTATGTTATTTAGGTAATGTTAGTTGTCTTACAAACAACTTGACTACTCCAATAAACATTCGTCGTTTCTCTCTATCTTCAAACATCACAACTTCTAGCAACACATCTACTATACTCGAAAGTTCTTCTTTACGGAGGATCTCATCAGGAAAACGTAAGTTATTAAGTAAATCACGACTTACATCTCCTATACCAATGATTGACTTGACGACAGAGGAAACTACAGATGAGGCAATTTACAAAGGAGTTTCAACAGGTATAATCACAATTACTTTATTTATTAAATTACTTAAATAGTATATATTATTTTTATATTTATATTAGTTCGTAAAGTAATATTCTTTTTTTCTTCAACTAACTTTACAGATTATTTCGACCATGGTGACCAATGTATTACTTGTGAAGTATGCAATGCTAAATTATGGGATGCAGAAAAAGGAAGGGGAAGAAAAGAGAAAGGAAGAATATGCTATTTCTTATGTTGTGGTTATGGCAAAGTAGAGCTACCAGATTATAAAGATGCTGTCCCAAGTTATAAGAAACTTTTATGTATAAGGATAAAGAAAGCAAACATTTTTTGAATAATATTCGACGGTATAACTCCATGTTTGCTTTCACGTCAATGGGTGGTAAGGTTGATCCCACTGTTAATAGAGGTAATGGACCATTCTGCTACATAATTAGTGGTGAGAACTATCACAGCACTGGAAGCCTGCTTCCGGAAAACGGAGATCAACCAAAATTTTGCCAGCTCTACATATTCGATACTGAAAACGAACTTTCCAACAGACAATCCGTTTTTAGGTAATTATAATAAACTATAAATTTTTGTCCCACCGAAGCTTTCTTCAGTATTTTTTTGATTAATATTTATGTTTTTGACACTCCGCTATTTTTTAACCAGTTGTTCCAAGGATACATCTTCCTCAAGTGTGGCTGATCTTGATCGTAAACTGATTGAACATATAAAAGTTGTTTTAGATTCAGAAAATCAGTTGGTAAAAGCTTATAGGATGGTTAGAGACTGTTTTCATGAAAACCCTGATCTTAATCTCAAGCTTCGTCTAATTGGTATTAGAGAAAAGGATGGACGAACGTATAATTTACCAACCTGTGGTGAAGTTGCTGCTCTAATTGTTGGGGATATTGCCAACACAATCAACAATAGAGATATAGTTATTGAAACGCAGACAGGTACTTTGAAACGAATTAGTGAATTACATCCTTCATACCTTGCACTTCAATATCCTATTTTGTTCCCTTATGGAGATGATGGTTACAGAATTGACATCCCTCATCGAGGTGTCGTAGATGTAATCAATAAGAAACGTCCAAATTGTACAATGAGAGAGTTCTTTGCATATCGTGTGCAAGACAAAATTAATCAATTTTCATTGATTCTAAATTCAAGGAGACTCTTCCAACAATTCTTGGTTGATGCCTATACCATGATTGAGAGCGAAAGGCTTAGCTACATACGACTTCAACAAAAGAATCTAAGGTCTGATAGCTATGAAAGTCTCTGTGAATTAAGAAATAAGGGCCAGCAAGACATATCTAAGGTTGGAAAACGAATCTTTTTGCCTTCTTCGTTTACCGGTGGCGCTAGATATATGATGCAAAATTATTTAGATGCCATGGCTATCTGTAAGTGGTTTGGTTATCCGGATTTTTTTATAACCATCACTTGCAATCCAAAGTGGCCTGAGGTTAAAAGGTTTCTTAGAGACACAAATCTTAAACCTGAAGATAGGCCCGATGTACTGAGCAGATTGTTTAAAATAAAGTTGGATTCAATTTGCAAAGATTTTAAAGAACGCCATCTATTTGGAAAAGTTGCAGCAGGTATTTTATCAAATTGCTTTTTATATACGTATTAGATTATTTAAATCTACTAATGATTTCTTTTTGTACAGTTGTTTACACAATCGAGTTTCAAAAGAGAGGATTGCCTCATGCCCACCTATGCTTATTCTTGGAAAATGAATCCAAACTTCCGACGGTAGACCATGTTGATCCATTTATATCTGCAGAAATCCCTGATGAAGACGCAGAATTATATGTGCTTGTGAAAGACTATATGATTCATGGTCCATGTGGTAACGCTAATTTGAGTTGTCCATGTATGGTTGACAATAAGTGTTCTAAGGGTTTTCCAAAGAAATTTCAAGATCATACTACACTTGATTCAAATGGATTTCCAATATACAGAATAAGAGATAATGGTGCTTCTGTAGTAAAAAATGGAATCGACTTAGACAACCGAAGTGTTGTACCATACAACAAAAAACTTTTGAAACGGTACCAGGCCCATATAAATGTTGAGTGGTGCAATCAAGCCGGATCAATTAAATATTTGTTTAAATATATAAATAAAGGCCCTGATAGAGCAACCGTTGTTGTTGTCCAACATGATAATAACAATGAAGAACTAGAAGAGGACGAAGTCAAAGAATATTATGATTGTAGGTATCTCTCAGCTTGTGAGGCATCTTGGAGGATATTCGCCTACGATGTGCATTACAGGACTCCTTCTGTTACAAGGCTGCCTTTCCATCTTCCCGGAAAACAACCTGTTGTTTTTTGACCCGACGAGGATATTAATCAAGTCCTTAACAAACCATCTGTCAAAGCATCAATGTTTCTTTCCTGGATGGAACGTATCAAAGACCCGAATGACATAGTGGCCCGTACACTTACATATGTTCAGTTTCCAAGTTGGTATGTATGGAAGCTTGATAAACGTTGTTAGGAACCTAGACAAAAACATAAGTCAATTGGGAGAATTCACGCTGTAAGTCAGTCTCTTGGGGAAGCCTATTTTTTAAGAATTCTTCTTAACAAAGTGAAAGGACCAAAATCTTTTGATGATATTAAAATAGTTGATGGTAAGGTATATGATACATTTAGAGATGCATGTTATGCACTCGGTCTTTTGGACGATGACACATAATACATTGAGGCAATCAAGGAAGCAAATGAAACAGGACCCCCTTCGTATCTTCGTAATTTATTTGCTACTTTTCTATTAACAAATACGTTATCCAGACCTAAGGTTGTATGGGAAAGCACATGGAGATACATGACAGATGACTTTATATACAGACTTAGAAAATATCATCGAGTTCCAGGTAATTCTTTTACACAAAATGTTGTTTTTCTCCCTTTTTTTTTGTTTTTGGTTGTGATACCGAAAAAAAACTATTTTGCTTTAAAGAAAACATGGTTTTGTGTTTCATTTATGTTATATTGTTTGGTTCATTAAATATTTTTTGATTGCATAATATTTTTTTTTCATTTTTTACAGCTTTATCAATTCCAGATGAGCAGCTTAAAAACTATGTTTTGAGTGAATTTGAAAAATTCTTAGCTAGAAACAACTCATCACTCAAAAGATTTGAGACAATGCTGTACCCAGATAATGCGTCTATGTCTGATTCAGACAATCGTTTGATTAACGAGGAGCGTGTCTACGACAAAACCAATCTTGAAATTGAATTTAATAATCAATTGAATTTGCTAACTGAGGAGCAACGGTCAGTTTTCCAACAAATAATCAACGCAATTGAGGGTAACAAAGGTGGGGTTTTTTTTGTGTACGGCTATGGTGGGACCGGGAAAACCTTCTTATGGAAGACATTATCTGCGGCAATCAGATCAAAAGGTCAAATTATATTAAACGTTGCTTCCAGTGGGATCGCGTCGTTGTTATTGTCTGGTGGCAGGACCGCGCATTCCTGGTTTCGTATTCCATTGAATCTTACAGAGGATTCAGTTTGTAATATAAAACCTGATGGAGATGTAGCTAGACTACTACATGAAACAAACTTGATTATATGGGACGAAGCGCCTATGGTCCATAAGCATGCATTCGAAGCGTTGGATAGAACAATGAACGACATTTTCAATATCGACACTTCCAACAGCTCAAATATCCGCTTTGGAGGAAAGGTTATTGTTTTAGGAGGCGATTTTAGAGAGATCCTTCCTGTTGTTCCAAATGGTGGAAGACAAGAGATTGTCAATGCCTCATTAAGTTCGTCTTACCTGTGGAATACATGTAAGTTGTTGAGACTAACAAAAAACATGAGGTTAACAGTTGGAAGTTCAGCATCGGACGCTGAAGAAATAAAACAATTTGCAAAATGGCTTTTGGATATAGGTGAGGGAAATGTTGGTGGTCCAAATGATGGAGAAGCATCAATTGAAATACCAAGCGATCTTCTGATCACTGATACATCGGACCCCATTTCAACTTTAATTGATTTTGTGTATCCTTCAATTCTTGAAAACTTCAACAATCAAAATTATTTCAGTGAGAGGGCTATACTTGCACCTAAGAACGAGGTTGTGCATGAAATTAATGATCGGTTGTTGTCACTATTCCCAGGCGAAGAACGAGAATATCTTAGTTCAGACAGTCTTTGTCAGTCTGAAAATCCAAACGCTACACAACAAAAACTATACTCTCCTGATGTGCTTAACGATCTTAAAGTATCCGGCTTACCTAATCATAGGCTAGCACTAAAAGTAGGCGTGCCGGTGATGCTCTTACGTAACATTGACCAACAAAATGGTCTTTGCAATGGTACACGACTACAGGTCAAAAAAATGTATAACCGTGTAATAGAAGCCGAGATAATATCCGGAGGGAACATAGACACTCGCACTTATATACCAAGAATTAGTTTGATACCTTCTGATAAAAAAATTCCTTTTGAGTTTCAAAGGAGACAATTTCCGTTGGCTGTTTGTTTCGCTATGACTATTAACAAGAGCCAGGGACAATCACTGTCTAGAGTTGGTCTGTATCTGAAACAACCAGTTTTCACCCACGGTCAGCTGTATGTTGCTTTATCGAGAGTTAAAACCAGACAAGGAGTTAAACTTCTGATTTTGGACAATGACGGCAAACCTACTAATAAAACGACAAATGTAGTCTACAAAGAAGTATTTCGTGACTTGTGATCTCCATGTACTCATTCATCGTTCGATCATTCATTCCATGTAACTGTTCTCTAAAATGATCCATAACATTTTTTTGAAGTCATTTAATGTTTATTTTTTGTTGTTTTTTAATGAATTTTGTTAACGTAATACAAAACATGTATACTCATACACACACTTAAATATTTACCTAAAATTCTACATAAATAAACAGTACGTTGACTTATAATTCGCTATCCGTTATCTTCCATAAACACAATATTACACAAATTTGCATCATCATGTATCTCGAGAGATTAAATTATTTGTCTCATTGTAGTTTACTAATTTATTATTACTTGAACGGTCATTTAATTCAAACGATTAGTTCAATAAATTAAACTTATTCATTTGTGTTTCAGTCCACCCGCGAACCTCGCGGGTTCTTAAACTAGTATATATATATATATATATATATATATATATATTTGACAACTAAATGAGTAAATTAGATGTTTAGGATTGAAGAATTTACCTCAACTAAAATTCTCCTCATTTCGCATTCGCTTCCTCGGCTCACCGCTCACATAATAGTGAAGAAAAAAAATACTATGTATCACAAAGCAATTGAACCATTAGCAATCAAAACATCTAAACAAAATTACTTTTTGATTGAAAATTTATTAAGTTTAAAACTCTTTCACTTTTTTTAACAAAAATCTAACCCAATTAAACAAAGTTTTATAGTCGAATAAACTTAACCTTTTTAGATTGGCCCATGAACTATCTAAATAGATGATTTTACTACATTATTTTGTTTTGTTTATTGGTATTACAATTATCATCCTTTTATTGAATTTTTTTATATATGTATATAAGTTTATATTATAGGTGCCTATCTACTGGAACAGGGCACCCGAACTCTTGGAGACGGTAAACTCTTTGGGTCCATTAAATGTATTTTTTTACATTATTTTATTCGCTTAGAAGTCAATAAGAAATGAGAGCACAAGCATTTTCTTTTATAGTATTTTTGTTTAACAACGTAGGATGGTATAGTTTATTTCATTCATTAAAGCTTATGTTGTTGTTCTACAATTTATATATATTTCTTAGAAAAAAAAAATCGATTAAGTAAACTTCTATGAAGAGAGATTCCAAAATGCCCTGATCCACATATTTAACCATGAAAGATCACAAAAAAGTGTGTAGGATTGACTGATTTGTTATGTTCGTTTGACTTATATGAACACTAGCAAGTTATTTCTGACTTATTATTATTTCAAGTCGTGGGTTGGTATTCCCATAGAAACAAAATAAAAAGATTACGAATCCTAGTTAAATCATGATCTATGGTTTGTTTCGCATTTTGGGATATTCACATAATAAGAATATAAAAACTAACTCATTTTTAAATGGTCAAAAAGCAACAATACCGTGTCAATTGTCAAAGCCGTGTCAACAACGTAAGTTGGAACCACATAATAATAGATTAAATTAAATCATTTTGTAACTTAAATTTTACTCATAACCATTAGAAATTGATAACAAGCACAAGTTCAAATAAGAAGTTTCATCTTACTAAGAAGGATAAGAATTCATCTAGGTATTATACCCTGCAAAAATTGAAAAATAAAGGGGAATAATATTTTAGTTAAGAGAAATTTTTTTTGAGTCCATATGTTTTATTGGTTTTAACCACTTGAGTATAAAATCAAAATGTTTAACGCCCCGATTCCTTAAACGCTTATTTTGTAACCTTTTGAGTCCAAATTTTTAACTTCATCCACTACGTCTGTTAACTATAAGAGTATTTTAGTCATTTACAGACATGGTACAACTTTTTATGCACAAGGTATTATTTCACCTTTTTGTATATATTTAAACACAAAAAAAAAATCTGCAATATCCTATCTCTTTCTCTCCCATCGCTCTCTCTCTCCTATCGCACAAGGTACCAATATTAGGTAATTCCAGTGCGGCTGGACCTTAGGGGGGAATGGAATTCAAACTCGTGTGGGGGTTCAATTCTTGAGGGTTGTGTACCGCTGAGCCATTCAAAAACAATCGACACCCACCTCCATATATACATATTCTCTCTCCCCATCAACACCCACCTCAAACAACGAGCCTTTCCGGTTCTGTTCTCCAGCCAACATTTCCATCCAATTTGCGAAATTCAGTGACCATCCGTTCAGTTACAATTAGGCCAAATAAATGCAATTAATCTCGAATAATTATTCCTCAGCACCATTCCATAAACGTTCTGTATAAATTGTGTGTTCCAGTCTCACCCCAGAACCTTTGTCAATCATTGACACTCTCAAGTTAAAAGTTTCTGCAACCTGTGTTCTAGTCGGATCCCCATTGGGAAACTCAATAACTCAGGTAAAGCTGCAACCCATTCAATCTCTGTCAATTCTAGTAATTCTTATATGTTTTGAAATCATTTTCTGAAATTAATTAAAAACCCCATCATAATTTTGTACTCACTTGTTGGATCGTTTAAATTTAGGATTATAAGGATTAGGGCTCGTTTCAGTGGTGCAGCGGTTGTGGGTGGTGTGGTGGTGAAGGTGGAGGTGCAGTGGTGGAGGGTGGTGTGGTGGTGACGGTGGAGGTGTAGTGGTGTTGACGGTGGAGGTAGTGGTGGTGAGGTGGTGCTGCGGTTGTGGGTGGTGTGGTTGGTGATGGCGGTGGTTGTATTGGCTAGTAGTGGCAGTTGCAGTGGAGGTGGTTGTAGTGGTGGTGTATGGTGGTGATGAGGGTTATTGTTTTCTGCAGAAAGAGAAAGAGGAGAGGGAGAGTGTGTGTGATTGATTAGTGAGAAGGGTCGTATTATTGGCACACCTGACCCCTTAAATCGACACCCTCAATACACATCGTATAGGCCTATACGATGTGTATTACTTTTTCAATAAAGACTTATGTGTCAGATTTTGTCTATTTGACTAGACCTATACGTGTCGTATTGGTTAAGGTTTTTTTTTACAAATTTTTTTTATACATTTGTTTATGGTTTTAACAAAGTTTTCTAAAAAAAATATTTGTTTATTTTAAATAAAAACTTCCTTAATTTTTTTTAAGAATACCATGTAGATGAGGTATAGGTCCTGTATGAGCACGGGCCGTATTCGTTAGGTCTTTTTTTACAGTTTTTTATACATTTGTTTATGGTTTTAACAAAGTTTTCAAAAAATATTTATTTTTTTAAATAAAAACTTCTTTAATTTTTTTTTTTTAAATACCATGTACAATGTAGTATAGTATAGAAGAGGTATAGGTCCTGTATGAGCATATATAGGTGTAGCAAATATCCTGTATAATTTTTTTAATTGTTTTTAAAATACAATGTAACGTGTAATCCAGAGGTCTGTCTCGAGTGGGCATAAGATCTGTTGGACCTATTATCGGATCTGTGACTCCATGAAGATGTGAGTAAGGTAAGCGTGCCATAAAGTTGCATCTTTTAGAGAGAGACCTTTAAAATATGCCAAAATACGCCAAATACGTTAACATACGCCAAAATACGTTAAAATACTCTAAACTACGCTAAAATAGGTCAAAATACACTAAAATATGCGAAAATACCCTAAAATACTCTAAAGTACACTAAAATATGTCAAAATACGCTAAAATACTCTAAAGTACGCTAAAATATGTGAAAATACGCTAAAATACTATAAAATACGCAAAAAAAACGTTAAAATACGCTAAAATACATGAAAATATGCTAAAATACGTTGCGATACACTAAAATACGTCAAATTACGATAAAATACGTTAAAATACGCCGAAATACATTAAAATACGCTGAAATACGTTAAAATAACCTAAAATATGTTAAAATAAGCTAAAATACGTCAGAATACGTTCAAATATGTCAAAATACTCTAAAATACGCAACAATACGATAAATTACGTCAATGTACGCAAAAATATGTCAAAATACGCAACTAATGATATTTCTACGCGCGTATACATATAACACAATACTATACAATATAAGTGGTTTTCAAACAAAACTGAACGTAATCATAGAATACGATAATCGCACGCAACCGAACGTCACCGAAACGACGCATGTTGAAGGTATACGTTATAAAATGACAAAATATGCGAAAGTTCGTCAAAAAACGACACATATACGTGTACCGAGGAAAACACGATAAAAACAATTTTTCATATTATGCCAAATACGATCGTATAGGCCTATATGATGCGTATTAATATTAAACTCTGACTTTCTCAAAAATACCCCTGAATTTATAAAAAAAACAGGGGTATTTCAGTAATTTTGGGATATAATACGTATACGGGGTCGTATTGGTTAAGGTTTTTATTTTTATTTTTTATACATTTGTTTATGGTTTCAACAAAGTTTTCTAAAAATATTTATCTTTTTTAAATAAAAACTTCCTTAATTTGTTTTAAGAATACCATGTACAATGTAGTATAGTATAGATGACGTATAGGTCCTATATGAGCATCGGTCGTATTGGTTAAGTCTTCTTTTTTACAATTTTTTTATACATTTGTTTATGGTTTTAACAAAGTTTTCTAAAAAATATTTATTTTTTTAAATAAAAACTTCCTTATTTTTTTTAAGAATACCATGTATAATGTAGTATAGTATAGATGAGGTATAGGTCTTGTATGAGCACGAGTCGTATTAGTGAAGTCTTTTTTTTTACAAATTTTTTATACATTTTATTTATGGTTTTAACAAAGTTTTCTAAAAAAATATTTATTTTTTTAAAATAAAAACCTCCTTAAATTTTTTTTAAAAATCTATATATATTCTAAAGTTTAGTTATATGTTCTATTTTAAAACCAAAATTTATGGTTGTTTTAAATGCACCATCCTATAAAAATCCTATTAATTGCATTTAATTTACTTAATAATAAGTAGATGTTAAAAGTTCATATTAATATTAACATTGTTTAATTAATTGAGCTTTAAAAGTTCATATTAGAATTCAACTTAAACTAGAAGGTCTATTCTGTAAGTAACTTATTAATTAAGGGATTGATTTGAAACATTGTAATAAAAATCATGAATTTGATTCATTTGCTAATGGGCGATGCATTTCTGCCTACCAACAACAATCAAAACAAGTTAGATGATGAAAGAGACTGGTTGACGAACGATGTGTTGTGGCGAAGCTTTTGTTGCGATTAAAGCTCCTTTCAGATTTAGATACAAGTTCGTTATGCGCTTCACCTGATTCGATCTTGGGTTTGTCTCTAGGAAAATCTTTATATTTTGGCTTTTAAGACAGTTTTGTATCTGCCCTTCAGTTTCATTTCCCTCTTTTTTCTTCATCGGCATCTGGTTATAATATAATTAGGAAACTTTACCGACTTAACCAATTTGTCAGATTTAGTAATGCAATTACTTATTTATGACCATGTTAGTAATGAGGAATTTTATTGTTTGGGGTATTCCCAGGTTTAACATTTCAAACCAGGAATAGAGATGGCGGAAGAAGAGAACGGGGCGGCGACGGGCGGCGGCGCCGGAGAGTTTTGCCTGCGGTATTACGTAGGGCACAAGGGGAAGTTCGGTCACGAGTTTTTGGAGTTTGAGTTCCGACCAGGCGGTAAACTTCGTTACGTCAATAATTCAAACTACAAGAACGATACCATGATCCGTAAAGAGGTCTTCCTTACTCCTTTTGTTCTCAAGGAATGTCGCCGTATTGTCTCCGATATCTTAACACATCATATGGAAGCTACCGGTTTATACTTTGTAAGGTGAGGCCTCATGTTTTTGTATAATCTTTTATATAGAATAATGTAGTTTATACAATTTAAAGTTTTATAAAGTTGTTAATACCGTATTTAGTGATTTGTTTTATAAACTTATGCTTATGGGGCCAAATTGAGTGTCACTTTGCATTGTTTCATTGTCTTTCAAATTTTGCATACATCTGTGTGAAAATCAGCAGCGACGGCCAGAGCCAGCGCAGGAGATGGAGTCGGAGTGGCAGCAGAAGAGCCGAAAGGACGTTGTTGTTTATTTTCTTTGTAAAGATCGACATCTTGACCCTGCACACTTCATCGAAGTCGCTCTCGCATCATCAGAAGGTATTTTTTAAGAGGTATACATAATACAAATTATTTTGCAAATGAATCCAACATCGTGAGTTTTGATGACATAGTTAACCGTTAAATTTGCTTTTGGAAACTGTTAGTGCAGATGTGATTGATAAGCTTAATGTTCTTAGAGGAAATGGCAGGGCTTCAATGTAATAGAAATCCATATTACATGCTCCTTAATTTGACAACGGTCTCATTGTATGTTTTAGAATTTCTTTTGTTATTTTTCATGATATTTTAAAACTTTCATGGGTCTATTGTGTTAGATTGCTGAATTGAGAACTTAGTTTAAACTGATATTAATACATCTTATTTAAATACGAATATCTATAACTTGCAATACTTTAGACTATTCCACATTGGTAATTCTTATTTAGTATTAAAGATTAAACAGTTAGGGAGATATGCATAAATAATTTTCATGTTTTTATAAAAACCAATTCGGATTGGTTATACTGAACATGCCGAATTCGGATTTTCTAATTCAAGTATTCTTATTAGCCAACATCATATCCTCTCAATAACTCTTAAGAATTCGAATTGTTGAATTAGAAAATCCAAAAGGCAAAGTATTCTTATTAGCCAAAAGGCAAAGTGGTAACAACTATCCTCGCCATCAATGTGACTCTTCGGCATAGAAGAATTTAATGGGGTTGTTTACATACCACCACCATTTACGGTCGCTTTCAATTGCATTGATTATTCCACGGTTTTTTCTAGGGAGGTGAATGGTCTGAATGTCTATTATATAATGTCCTCCTTCTCTATTGTTGTAGGTACATATTCAGCCTTGCTACTCTACTAACATGTCCAGCTCTCTTAATATGAATACATCGGGAAGTGGTGTTGGCTGCCAGATGGCCCTTGCTGACCTCCGTGAAGGGAGTACCGGCCCCATCACAGTTATGGTTTGCCGAAAGTGGGATGTCACAAGTGTCAATGGACGCTACATGAGCACCGATTATGCCGTCAGTGATAAAAAGGTAAGTCTCACCCTTTTAACCCCCTTCTGTTTTCCTTTTACCGGTTTCGTTGTTATTGAAATTATGCTGTTTGGTTTGCACAGGGAGGTGTGATGCATTGTACCGCAAGAAATAACATTGCGCACTACTTTTTTGACAAACTCAAAGAGGGCGGGATATATTTACTCAAGGGTTTTACGGTACAGAACACCGATCAATACCGGATTCTGAAAGACAGCCCCTTTGTTATCGGGTTAAATGGTTCCACGATTGTGAAGAAGGTTGACGATGCCAGTGGTTCCTTTACGCGCTACCCGTTCTTAACATGAGACCAGCTAATTTGTTACGACCCGTTTAACCTGTTAGTTACAACCCTTCCCCCTGTATTGTTTAACCTTTTATAGCGTGGTCTCAAAAGGGAAAAAAATGATGTTTTAGATTTTTACCCTTGTCTCAAACATCATTTTTGTTTATTTTTTACTTTTATAACCAGATGTGTTACAGGCATCTGAAAATGTTACCCAGGAGTCGGTACACAAGATTCGCAAGCTGGAGTGACATACGTGTCCAGCTAACACTTTTTAAGTCCTACATACCCTATTTATTAAGTATTGGGTTATTTGTAATAAATTTTAGTAAATAAATATATAGATTATATAACTAAACACTTGAAGAACTGTTAGGGTTTGTTAATTTTGTTGGTTTATAAACTGCTTTCTCATCTATAAAAGGGAACAAAACCTGCAATTTGACTTTTAGATGTCAAAACTGAATTTATATGTATATGTGTATGTAGTATAATATATATATATATATATATATATTTGGAAGGTGACTTTCTATGTACTAGACCAGTGGTCACCGGGTTCATGTCGAAGACATTCCCCCGTCAGCCCCGCACTTACGGACGCGATGTTCGATCGGGCCACGGCCGCCGCGCAAGCTGACTTCCGCCCGGAAACCATACTGCCCCCACACGAGAGACTCGCTGGGGTAACAGCTGGGTAAAACCGGGTTGCCCTCAAGACCGCACCATGCCTCGGTAGGATACGATCCATCATTGGGACAACCTGCCACACAAGCCGTAAACTTCTATTTTACACCATCTAAAACAATGAAAAGGAAAAATAAAAATAAAAAATTTGAAAACTGTTCTATTTTAAAACCAAAATTTATGGTTGTTTTAAATGCACCATCCTATAAAAATCCTATTAATTGCATTTAATTTACTTAATAATAAGTAGATGTTAAAAGTTCATATTAATATTAACATTGTTTAATTAATTGAGCTTTAAAAGTTCATATTAGAATTCAACTTAAACTAGAAGGTCTATTCTGTAAGTAACTTATTAATTAAGGGATTGATTTGAAACATTGTAATAAAAATCATGAATTTGATTCATTTGCTAATGGGCGATGCATTTCTGCCTACCAACAACAATCAAAACAAGTTAGATGATGAAAGAGACTGGTTGACGAACGATGTGTTGTGGCGAAGCTTTTGTTGCGATTAAAGCTCCTTTCAGATTTAGATACAGGTTCGTTATGCGCTTCACCTGATTCGATCTAGGGTTTGTCTCTAGGAAAATCTTTATATTTTGGCTTTTAAGAGAGTTTTGTATCTGCCCTTCAATTTCATTTCCCTCTTTTTTCTTCATCGGCATCTGGTTATAATATAATTAGGAAACTTTACCGACTTAACCAATTTGTCAGATTTAGTAATGCAATTACTTATTTATGACCATGTTAGTAATGAGGAATTTTATTGTTTGGGGTATTCCCAGGTTTAACATTTCAAAACCAGGAATAGAGATGGCGGAAGAAGAGAACGGGGCGGCGACGGGCGGCGGCGCCGGAGAGTTTTGCCTGCGGTATTACGTAGGGCACAAGGGGAAGTTCGGTCACGAGTTTTTGGAGTTTGAGTTCCGACCAGGCGGTAAACTTCGTTACGTCAATAATTCAAACTACAAGAACGATACCATGATCCATAAAGAGGTCTTCCTTACTCCTTTTGTTCTCAAGGAATGTCGCCGTATTGTCTCCGATATCTTAACACATCATATGGAAGCTACCGGTTTATACTTTGTAAGGTGAGGCCTCATGTTTTTGTATAATCTTTTATATAGAATAATGTAGTTTATACAATTTAAAGTTTTATAAAGTTGTTAATACCGTATTTAGTGATTTGTTTTATAAACTTATGCTTATGGGGCCAAATTGAGTGTCACTTTGCATTGTTTCATTGTCTTTCAAATTTTGCATACATCTGTGTGAAAATCAGCAGCGACGGCCAGAGCCAGCGCAGGAGATGGAGCCGGAGTGGCAGCAGAAGAGCCGAAAGGACGTTGTTGTTTATTTTCTTTGTAAAGATCGACATCTTGACCCTGCACACTTCATCGAAGTCGCTCTCGCATCATCAGAAGGTATTTTTTAAGAGGTATACATAATACAAATTATTTTGCAAATGAATCCAACATCGTGAGTTTTGATGACATAGTTAACCGTTAAATTTGCTTTTGGAAACTGTTAGTGCAGATGTGATTGATAAGCTTAATGTTCTTAGAGGAAATGGCTGGGCTTCAATGTAATAGAAATCCATATTACATGCTCCTTAATTTGACAACGGTCTCATTGTATGTTTTAGAATTTCTTTTGTTATTTTTCATGATATTTTAAAACTTTCATGGGTCTATTGTGTTAGATTGCTGAATTGAGAACTTAGTTTAAACTGATATTGATACATCTTATTTAAATACGAATATCTATAACTTGCAATACTTTAGACTATTCCACATTGGTAATTCTTATTTAGTATTAAAGATTAAACAGTTAGGGAGATATGCATAAATAATTTACATGTTTTTATAAAAACCAATTCGGATTGGTTATACTGAACATGCCGAATTCGGATTTTCTAATTCAAGTATTCTTATTAGCCAACATCATATCCTCTCAATAACTCTTAAGAATTCGAATTGTTGAATTAGAAAATCCAAAAGGCAAAGTATTCTTATTAGCCAAAAGGCAAAGTGGTAACAACTATCCTCGCCATCAATGTGACTCTTCGGCATAGAAGAATTTAATGGGGTTGTTTACATACCACCACCATTTACGGTCGCTTTCAATTGCATTGATTATTCCACGGTTTTTTCTAGGGAGGTGAATGGTCTGAATGTCTATTATATAATGTCCTCCTTCTCTATTGTTGTAGGTACATATTCAGCCTTGCTACTCTACTAACATGTCCAGCTCTCTTAATATGAATACATCGGGAAGTGGTGTTGGCTGCCAGATGGCCCTTGCTGACCTCCGTGAAGGGAGTACCGGCCCCATCACGGTTATGGTTTGCCGAAAGTGGGATGTCACAAGTGTCAATGGACGCTACATGAGCACCGATTATGCCGTCAGTGATAAAAAGGTAAGTCTCACCCTTTTAACCCCCTTCTGTTTTCCTTTTACCGGTTTCGTTGTTATTGAAATTATGCTGTTTGGTTTGCACAGGGAGGTGTGATGCATTGTACCGCAAGAAATAACATTGCGCACTACTTCTTTGACAAACTCAAAGAGGGCGGGATATATTTACTCAAGGGTTTTACGGTACAGAACACCGATCAATACCGGATTCTGAAAGACATCCCCTTTGTTATCGGGTTAAATGGTTCCACGATTGTGAAGAAGGTTGACGATGCCATTGTTACCTTTACGCGCTACCCGTTCTTAACATGAGACCAGCTAATTTGTTACGACCCGTTTAACCTGTTAGTTACAACCCTTCCCCCTGTATTGTTTAACCTTTTATAGCGTGGTCTCAAAAGGGAAAAAATGATGTTTTAGATTTTTACCCTTGTCTCAAACATCATTTTTGTTTATTTTTTACTTTTATAACCAGATGTGTTACAGGCATCTGAAAATGTTACCCAGGAGTCGGTACACAAGATTCGCAAGCTGGAGTGACATACGTGTCCAGCTAACACTTTTTAAGTCCTACATACCCTATTTATTAAGTATTGGGTTATTTATAATAAATTTTAGTAAATAAATATATAGATTATATAACTAAACACTTGAAGAACTGTTAGGGTTTGTTAATTTTGTTGGTTTATAAACTGCTTTCTCATCTATAAAAGGGAACAAAACCTGCAATTTGACTTTTAGATGTCAAAACTGAATTTATATGTATATGTGTATGTAGTATAATATATATATATATATATATATATATATTTGGAAGGTGACTTTCTATGTACTAGACCAGTGGTCACCGGGTTCATGTCGAAGACATTCCCCCGTCAGCCCCGCACTTACGGACGCGATGTTCGATCGGGCCACGGCCGCCGCGCAAGCTGACTTCCGCCCGGAAACCATACTGCCCCCACATGAGAGACTCGCTGGGGTAACAGCTGGGTAAAACCGGGTTGCCCTCAAGACCGCACCATGCCTCGGTAGGATACGATCCATCATTGGGACAACCTGCCACACAAGCCGTAAACTTCTATTTTACACCATCTAAAACAATGAAAAGGAAAAATAAAAATAAAAAATTTGAAAACTGTTCTATTTTAAAACCAAAATTTATGGTTGTTTTAAATGCACCATCCTATAAAAATCCTATTAATTGCATTTAATTTACTTAATAATAAATAGATGTTAAAAGTTCATATTAATATTAACATTGTTTAATTAATTCAGCTTTAAAAGTTCATATTAGAATTCAACTTAAACTAGAAGGTCTATTCTGTAAGTAACTTATTAATTAAGGGATTGATTTGAAACATTGTAATAAAAATCATGAATTTGATTCATTTGCTAATGGGCGATGCATTTCTGCCTACCAACAACAATCAAAACAAGTTAGATGATGAAAGAGACTGGTTGACGAACGATGTGTTGTGGCGAAGCTTTTGTTGCGATTAAAGCTCCTTTCAGATTTAGATACAGGTTCGTTATGCGCTTCACCTGATTCGATCTAGGGTTTGTCTCTAGGAAAATCTTTATATTTTGGCTTTTAAGACAGTTTTGTATCTGCCCTTCAGTTTCATTTCCCTCTTTTTTCTTCATCGGCATCTGGTTATAATATAATTAGGAAACTTTACCGACTTAACCAATTTGTCAGATTTAGTAATGCAATTACTTATTTATGACCATGTTAGTAATGAGGAATTTTATTGTTTGGGGTATTCCCAGGTTTAACATTTCAAAACCAGGAATAGAGATGGCGGAAGAAGAGAACGGGGCGGCGACGGGCGGCGGCGCCGGAGAGTTTTGCCTGCGGTATTACGTAGGGCACAAGGGGAAGTTCGGTCACGAGTTTTTGGAGTTTGAGTTCCGACCAGGCGGTAAACTTCGTTACGTCAATAATTCAAACTACAAGAACGATACCATGATCCGTAAAGAGGTCTTCCTTACTCCTTTTGTTCTCAAGGAATGTCGCCGTATTGTCTCCGATATCTTAACACATCATATGGAAGCTACAGGTTTATACTTTGTAAGGTGAGGCCTCATGTTTTTGTATAATCTTTTATATAGAATAATGTAGTTTATACAATTTAAAGTTTTATAAAGTTGTTAATACCGTATTTAGTGATTTGTTTTATAAACTTATGCTTATGGGGCCAAATTGAGTGTCACTTTGCATTGTTTCATTGTCTTTCAAATTTTGCATACAAGGTGCTCGATGAAATGTCTGTGTGAAAATCAGCAGCGACGGCCAGAGCCAGCGCAGGAGATGGAGCCGGAGTGGCAGCAGAAGAGCCGAAAGGACGTTGTTGTTTATTTTCTTTGTAAAGATCGACATCTTGACCCTGCACACTTCATCGAAGTCGCTCTCGCATCATCAGAAGGTATTTTTTAAGAGGTATACATAATACAAATTATTTTGCAAATGAATCCAACATCGTGAGTTTTGATGACATAGTTAACCGTTAAATTTGCTTTTGGAAACTGTTAGTGCAGATGTGATTGATAAGCTTAATGTTCTTAGAGGAAATGGCAGGGCTTCAATGTAATAGAAATCCATATTACATGCTCCTTAATTTGACAACGGTCTCATTGTATGTTTTAGAATTTCTTTTGTTATTTTTCATGATATTTTAAAACTTTCATGGGTCTATTGTGTTAGATTGCTGAATTGAGAACTTAGTTTAAACTGATATTGATACATCTTATTTAAATACGAATATCTATAACTTGCAATACTTTAGACTATTCCACATTGGTAATTCTTATTTAGTATTAAAGATTAAACAGTTAGGGAGATATGCATAAATAATTTACATGTTTTTATAAAAACCAATTCGGATTGGTTATACTGAACATGCCGAATTCGGATTTTCTAATTCAAGTATTCTTATTAGCCAACATCATATCCTCTCAATAACTCTTAAGAATTCGAATTGTTGAATTAGAAAATCCAAAAGACAAAGTATTCTTATTAGCCAAAAGGCAAAGTGGTAACAACTATCCTCGCCATCAATGTGACTCTTCGGCATAGAAGAATTTAATGGGGTTGTTTACATACCACCACCATTTACGGTCGCTTTCAATTGCATTGATTATTCCACGGTTTTTTCTAGGGAGGTGAATGGTCTGAATGTCTATTATATAATGTCCTCCTTCTCTATTGTTGTAGGTACATATTCAGCCTTGCTACTCTACTAACATGTCCAGCTCTCTTAATATGAATACATCGGGAAGTGGTGTTGGCTGCCAGATGGCCCTTGCTGACCTCCGTGAAGGGAGTACCGGCCCCATCACGGTTATGGTTTGCCGAAAGTGGGATGTCACAAGTGTCAATGGACGCTACATGAGCACCGATTATGCCGTCAGTGATAAAAAGGTAAGTCTCACCCTTTTAACCCCCTTCTGTTTTCCTTTTACCGGTTTCGTTGTTATTGAAATTATGCTGTTTGGTTTGCACAGGGAGGTGTGATGCATTGTACCGCAAGAAATAACATTGCGCACTACTTCTTTGACAAACTCAAAGAGGGCGGGATATATTTACTCAAGGGTTTTACGGTACAGAACACTGATCAATACCGGATTCTGAAAGACAGCCCCTTTGTTATCGGGTTAAATGGTTCCACGATTGTGAAGAAGGTTGACGATGCCAGTGGTTCCTTTACGCGCTACCCGTTCTTAACATGAGACCAGCTAATTTGTTACGACCCGTTTAACCTGTTAGTTACAACCCTTCCCCCTGTATTGTTTAACCTTTTATAGCGTGGTCTCAAAAGGGAAAAAAATGATGTTTTAGATTTTTACCCTTGTCTCAAACATCATTTTTGTTTATTTTTTACTTTTATAACCAGATGTGTTACATGCATCTGAAAATGTTACCCAGGAGTCAGTACACAAGATTCGCAAGCTGGAGTGACATACGTGTCCAGCTAACACTTTTTAAGTCCTACATACCCTATTTATTAAGTATTGGGTTATTTGTAATAAATTTTAGTAAATAAATATATAGATTATATAACTAAACACTTGAAGAACTGTTAGGGTTTGTTAATTTTGTTGGTTTATAAACTGCTTTCTCATCTATAAAAGGGAACAAAACCTGCAATTTGACTTTTAGATGTCAAAACTGAATTTATATGTATATGTGTATGTAGTATAATATATATATATATATATATATATTTGGAAGGTGACTTTCTATGTACTAGACCAGTGGTCACCGGATTCATGTCGAAGACATTCCCCCGTCAGCCCCGCACTTACGGACGCGATGTTCGATCGGGCCACGGCCGCCGCGCAAGCTGACTTCCGCCCGGAAACCATACTGCCCCCACACGAGAGACTCGCTGGGGTAACAGCTGGGTAAAACCGGGTTGCCCTCAAGACCGCACCATGCCTCGGTAGGATACGATCCATCATTGGGACAACCTGCCACACAAGCCGTAAACTTCTATTTTACACCATCTAAAACAATGAAAAAGGAAAAATAAAAATAAAAAATTTGAAAACTGTGATGTCTTTTGAAGAGGGTTGAGAAACCACAGGTCCATAGATTTGAAGTTTTGTGAGACCACATGTGGTGGGGCGCAAACCTCTCTCAAAGCGTCTTAAAAACGCGGGGGAACACTGTACCCTCGGGCGTTTTGGCCCTTTTTTGACTGGTGGTGCTACCACAAAGCGCCGAATGAGGAGTGGACTTTGGTCAAAATAACCATGGTCAAACGGCTAACTTTAAAAAAATGGTTTTTGTTTTGAAAATCTATACTATATTCGCACTTTCGTACCGTGTCACGCACTATCTATATCAGTCGTCGTTCCAGAAAAAAACAATAACTATTATGCATGTCGTGCATCGCACGGGTGTTCCCCCTAGTACCATGTACAATGTAGTATAGTATAGATGAGGTATAGGTGTAGTAATGGTCCCGTATACGTATCTAATCGGTTAATTTGTAATTTTCACTTATTTTATCATTTTATGAAGTATACCTTCAACATGCGTTGTTTCGGTGACGTTCGGTTGCGTGTGATTATCGTATTCTATGTTTACGTACAATTTTGTTGAAATCCACTTGTATTGTATAATGTCGTGTTATATGTATACGCGTCTTAGAATATCGTTAGTTGCGTACTTTGACGATATACGTTAAAATAACGCCGAAATACGTTAAAATAACCTAAAAATAGGTTAAAATAAGCAAAAATACGTTAGAATACGCTCAAGTATGTCAAAATACTCTAAAATACGCAACAATACGATCAAATAGTATACGTCAAAATACGCAAAAATACGTCAAAATACTCAACTAATGATATTTCCACACGCGTATACATATAACACGACACTATACAATACAAGTGGATTTCAAACAAAAATGTATGTAATAATAGAATACGATAATCGCACGCAACCGAACGTCACCGAAACGACGCATGTTGAAGGTATACGTCATAAAATGATAAAATATGTGAAAGTTCGTCAAAAAACGATACGTATACGCGTCGAACCGAGGAAAACACGATAAAAACAATTTTTCTTATTATGCCATATACGATCGTATAGGCTTATGTTGTATCGTATAGCAGATTAATACGCATCGTATAGGCATATACGATGCGTATTAACCTCTGAATTTCTCAAAAATACCCCTGAATTTATCAAAAAAGGGTATTTTTGCAATTTCAGGGATATAATACACATCGTACAGGTCTATACGATGCGTATCAGATGGTTCGATATGATGCGTATGGCCCTATACGCATCGTATTGATTCAAAATTCATGTTTTTTTTTCCTGTTTTATAAAGTATAAAAAATGTTTTATATCATATTTTTTTAGGCTCACACTATCTGCACACCTTGGTTAGCTATACTCAGCGCATATAAACCATGGATTTCAGAGCCTTATCAACAATCATTGCACAGAAAACAAGGGTTTATATACACTGTGTATAGAGCTATACGCAGGGTATATAACCCATCAGTTTTTTTTTTTTTTTTTTGCTATTTTGATGTATTTGTGGTATAAATTCTCACCCCATTCCAACGTTAAATCTCTTAAAATATATAACCGTTAATGTTATACCAATAATATTATATACCGTTAAATTGTTTTAGAAAACGTATATACGGTTCGAATATATTATATTGTTTTCGTTTAAATTAAATTATTATACCATGTCTAGTGCGGTTCGAATGCTATAAACGTTTAAATATCATACCGTTAATTATTTTTAAATACTACATCTATAGGCTTATACGGGTGTTGTATGGTATCCTATAGTATCGTATCGTATTGCATCGTATCGTATAGTGTAGTATCGTATTGTATCGTATAGGCTTATACGAGGTCAATACGGGACCTAAACCGCACTTATACGATACAATATCACACTTATAGGCTTATACGAGGTCAATACGAGACCTAAACCACACCTATAGGCCTATACGTGTGTTATACCGTATCGTATAGTATCGTATCATATAGTGTATAGTATAAGTCTCGTATATGTTCCCTGTAGGTCTTGTAATTCATAATATTTGTATTATTTTTAATTTTTATAATTCATAGTATTCGTATTATTTTTAATACTTATAATTTATATTTGTATTATTTACCAATAATATTGTTTTTTTATAAATAAACATGGAAATACCCCAAAATACACACAATTAATTTTCTTTTTTTTTTTATAAATAAACAAAGGAATACACAAAAAAATACAAAAATGGAGCTTGATATACGCAGCGTATAGATCCCTACGCAGCGTATAAAACAAAAATGACACAACTACCCTTGTATTTGGCTTCGTATAGCCTCAACACAAGGGTATAAAGGACATTTTCTGACCTTTATATACGCTGCGTATAGGTCTATACGCAGCGTATATAAAGGGTAGTTTTTATTTTTAACCCCAAACCTGTGGTAAAATTATCTTTTTAACATTTTATATACGCCGCGTATAGGCCTATACGTAACGTATATAAAGGGTGCATTTAAGAAAAACATTTTTAAGTATCGTATCGTATAGTATAAGTCTCGTATAAACCTCGTATAAGTCTCATATAGGTCTTGTATCTGCATATAGGCCTATACGGGTGTTATATAATATCGTATAGTTTCGTATCGTATCATAGAGTGTATAGTATAAGTCTCGTATAGGTTTCCTATAGGTCTTGTATATGCCTATAGGCTTATACGGGACCTAAACCACACCTATAGGCCTATACGGGACCTAAACCACACATATAGGCCTATACGGGTGTTATATCATATCGTATAGTATCGTATCGTATCGTATCGTATCGTATAGTGTAGTATAAGTCTCGTATAGGTTTCCTATAGGTCTTTGTATATGCATATAGGCCTATATGGGACCTAAACCACACCTATAGGCCTATACGGGTGTTATATCGTATCGTATAGTATCGTATCGTTTCGTATAGTGTAGTATAATTCTCGTATAGGTTTCCTATAGGTCTTTATATATGCAAATAGACCTATACGGGACCTAAACCACACCTATAGGCCTATACGGGTGTTATATCGTATCGTATAATATAGTATAATATCGTATAGTGTAGTATAAGTCTCGTATATGTTTCCTATAGGTCTTGTATATGCATTTTAGGTCTATACGGGACCTAAACCACACCTATAGGCCTATACGGGACCTAAACCACACCTATAGGCCTATACAGGTGTTATATCGTATCGTATTGTATTGTATCGTATCCTATAGTGTAGTATAAGTCTCGTATAGGTTTCCTATAGGTCTTTGTATATGCATATAGGCCTATACGAGACATAAACCACACCTATAGGCCTATACGGGTGTTATATCATATCGTATAGTATTGTATCGTATAGTGTAGTATAAGTCTCGTATAGGTTTCCTATAAGTCTTTGTATATGCATATAGGCCTATACAGGACCTAAACCGCACTATCGGCCTATACGGGTGTTATATTATATCGTATCATATCGTATAGTGTAGTATAAGTCCCGTATAGGTTTTCTATAGGTCTTGTATATGCATATAGGCCTATACGGGACCTAAACCACCCCTATAGGCCTATACGAAACCTAAACCACACCTATAGGCCTATACGGGTGTTATCTCGTATCGTATCGTATAGTGTAGTATAAGTCTCGTATAAGTTTCATATAGATCTTTGTATATGCATATAGGCCTATACGGGACCTAAACCACACCTATAGGCCTATACGGGTGTTATATCGTATCGTATAGTATCGTATCGTATAGTGTAGTATAAGTCTCGTATAGGTTTCCTATAGGTCAGTCACACCCCGACCACGAAAAACAACAAAACGTGGCGGAAACGTCGGGGAGTGTTGTAACAGAATCATTGTTTCACAACCATGGATTTAAATAATTTCGTTTTATTAAATTATTGAACTCATCGTTTATAACAAATCAAATAAATACAATTATTATCTTTCAAGTTTTAAAGTCGCTAAAGCACGAGTCCATCCTATGTATAGCATGTATCAACAATCATCACAAAGCAGTACCTGAAACATGTGTAAAAATAGGTACGTCAGCATAAAAATGCATGTGAGATACATAGGTTTTGTTTATGCATGATTCATGACTTATAAGTTTAAAAAAATGTTTTAACAAAAAGTAGTCATGAATCTAAAAATGTTTTCTTTATAAAATCATGTGAAAACTTATGAGAAATTTGATAATATAAAAGAATGATGCATAAATAAATAATCAAGTAAAATGAGTTTATAAAATAATGTTTTGGATAAAATGTTTGAAGTATATATAAGAATATCCTTTGGTTTTTAAGAAAGTCGATTAGGTAATATATCAAAATATATTTCTATTCCAAAATCGTTAAACAGATAGTATATTAAATATACTTTAGTAGTCAAAATAATCGTTTTGGTAGTATATCAAAAGTATACTTTGGATTGATAAATAACATAGTAAACTATGTTTTGGTTGAAATAATAACATATTTAAAATATGTTTTGGTAGTTTAATAAAATATATGTTTTTTTGTACAATATCACACATGAGAGTATATCAAACTATACTCTTGGGAGTATAATAAAATATACAATAAAAATGTGATTTAAGAATTCAATCAGACCTAGTGCATCAAAATACACCTTTGAGACTATAGGGATACCACAAAGGCAATCCCTATTTGGATGGAGAAACAAATTGGTTTCAGACATTCCATGACAACAGGAATGGGGTGTCAAATCCTATAGCGCTATATCATACTACCAATCGGTCTGGTGAACAAATACGTACTATCCAACAATTTATTATATAATCATTGAAAAATCAGTGTTTAGATCATTAATTAATCATTAGGTTTGTCAAAAGATAGGTACTAATATGTATAATCAATTATACTTTGAAATTGTGAACATAACAAATAGGTACACATGCTTCACCCCAAAACATTTAAAACAGTAAAAGAGGGGACTATGTACTCACCTGAGGGTGCTTAGGAGTCTTGAACAACAACCAAGCAAAGCTAGAGGGAGTACGGAATCAAACGGCACCTAATATAGGTAACTATGTTATTAAACGGCTCCTAAACCCGGAGATAGGATAGAATGAGGTTCTACAAATCAAACGAGTAATTGAACTCATATGGTATGATTTAATAGACCTTACATTCTGATTTGAAAGTCTACCTAAGTGCTTTTGACCCGTTTCGACCCATTATGGTAGTATAAGCTACTATAATGCGTCGTTAGCGTAAGACTATGTTCGGATGGTTAACTATGTGCTATGCCAAGTCTTACATGCCCAATTATGCCTAAACATGTTACTAAATCAGATTATATGTCAAAAATATGTTTACATAATCAAAATACGGATTTATGCTTCAAAAAGGACATTTTGGTCATTTCATATGAGCATGTAAACCAATTAACGAATAGTTAACCAATCCTATGTGATCATAAGGTATAACCTCAGGGGTTATTCCCTATGCAACTATGATCAGTAAGCAAGCTTGGTCGGATCCTAATGATCGACCAAACGGGTCGGGTTTGAAAGTCTAAGCAGTTGTCTAGACCGCTTAACTTACGACCCTAAACAAGCACTAAATTAGTAGTGACGAGTTAAACATGTCAAAACATGTTTAACCTACTGATTCGGTATCAAAACAATGGGTTTTGATACCCGAAAATAGTTTCGTTGCAAAATGTGTGCTAAAACGCATTTTGATCGAAACTTTGACTCGTCACTATGCCTAGTTAATGTGGTAATCAGTAGGTATAATCACTAAGGATTATAACCATTGTGATTACAATCACATTACAAAGTTCAATTGAACTTTGACTTGACCAATTGACTGGTCAAACTGAAAGTCAAACACTGTTTGACTTTTTAAACTAGTAAGCAATTAAAAGAATGAAAGAATGCTCACTAAAGTCTATGCTATCTTTTCTACAAAGAAGACAAGTTCCCAAATCAGATTAGGAAGCTCCAAAGCAGATGTAGAGAAGAGAAATGAGAGAATGAGCAAGGAATAAATGAAAATGTTGGGCTATTTATACTTGTTGATGATGCACAAGATCATAACAAGTGTTTGTTTGGCCAAGAAGCAAGAAATCTCAACCATACAAGTGTTATGGAACAGCTAATTTACTTGGAGAGTCGTTTACTTGGAACCCAAAACAAGAGAATTGCATACAAGTCCCTGAATTATGGAACAGCAGCCAAAAATCAAGTTTCTGTCGCTGGGGCTTCCTTACGGACCATAAGGATAGGGCTTACGGTCCGTAAGCTAACAACTTTCAGGAAATGACAGTTTTGGTCCATGCACTTGGTTTAAGATCATTTCAGGTCCTTTTGACCCCCGTTAAGCCATTTTCAAGGCTTTACAAGGTCAATAAAGTTTATAGGACTCAAAATGTGCTCGGAAAACTCTCGGATGTCGGCTCGTTTGGTCGTACGGTCGCGTTGTTCGCTAAATTACGACGAAACTCAAACGGACGCGAAAACGAACCAAATTAAGCGACGAATGGAATTTTTGCATGCCGATCACTAAAATAAAAATATTTTAGTGTGTACAAAAATTTTGGATGTCCAGATGTGGTCAGAACGTAAGATATGCGCGAAAATGCAAACTTACGCCGTTTTTGACACTTTTAGTCCCTGTAAGATCAAATAAGCATATTTTCGCACACCGAACCCCTCAAAGCTTATTTCTAAGCTATGTTTGGGTCCTTTATGGTATGTTTAGCTTATGATCATATTCCGGACTGTACGTTGCCTTACGAAACGACAAACTTTTGCAAGTTGACGCAAATAGTCCCTGTGAGTGCATAAACTTGATTTCGCCACACCAAACCTTCCAAAACTTATTTCTAAGTTATGTAAAGGTTATTTAAGGTATGTTAAGCATGTTTCACTATTCCGGAGTGTTTGTTGCATTAAACTGGTTATATTTACGCATTAGATCGCGTATAACCTTCCAGAAAGTGATTTAGGGCTCGAAATCGAACAAGAATTGATATGTGCAAACGATACACATATTTATACAAATCCCAAGTATGAAACACAATATTTCATTGGTTTGGTATTTTTATGATGGTTGAAGTGACACAGGTGTCACAGTCTCCCCTACTTTAGGAAATTTCGTCCCGAAATTTAATTTTAGAGGAAACTTGTGAAGACATCTGTGATTGTTTCGCTTTCGAATGAATCCCTCAAACCCTAAGTAAAACTCTAGGCCATGTTAGGATTCTTAGCGAAATTGGCAATTGTCAAAGTGGAGTCCTTGTAGTAACAAAACATAGAGTTTCGAACTACGGACAGAAGAACGTATCTTATGAAAACTTATCATAGGAAACTGGTGTGTGCTTGAAATCAGTGTAGGAGAATGAAAGATAAGACAACATTGGTCAAGGTCCAGGACTTCTAGTAACTTAAATAACGCTATGTTCACAATGTAATAAGGAACACTTATATATAGGATGTAACAGCGGCGTATCCAACATGCTCCTTTCTACATTGTTCCCGTTTCGTTATTCTCATCACTATAGGTCTTAACACATGACAAAATTTGCTGTGGTTTCTGTGCATTGAATTCCATAATTATGTATGCATCCATAATTACGTAATTCCTTGCACAGTCCGCACAGTTCATTTCATAATGTGTAGGGGAAAAATCAATCGAATAAACATGAAGTGACTTGATTAGACCACCAAAAGATCTTTTTAATTAGATCAACGAACAATCTTTTTAATCAGATCAACACATGATCTTCTCAACTAGACCGTCGTACGATCTCTTTAAATTGATCATTTAAGGGATCTTTTCAACTATATCATCACATGATATTTCTATCCAGATTTTTGAATCAATCTGTTTGACCAGACTACTCAAGGGGTCCAATTATAGAATAGTACTTTATAATCCAAGGGACTTAACTATGACGTAGAAGTCCATTAAGGATTTAAGATAGTACCTTTTGATATCCTATTATGAATCCCTCATATTGAAATATGGAAGATTCTGTGAGGATTTGGATAAAAACATGGAACATATAAGATAACACATACATAATCACCTAGTTAATTAACTTGATCTTCATTTTGTTAATTTTCTGGTTTGATTGAGTACACGAGTATTCAAAGCACACTAGAAATCCAATCCATGAATTCCGTTTGGTACTTCAAATATTTTCAAGAATCTAACTATGTAGATAGGAAGATCTTGATAGAGATTTGACTTTGTTTCTTAAAAGAAACGAGTACTTAAGATTTTGGGGAGATCACAAGTGATCATAAAATGACAGAACCACACGAGTAGTTTGTCTTAGTGTCGGCATCGAAGGGTTGGATCAAACATTCACATAATCGTATCAGTCTTGTAAAATAAAATTGAAACATCAAATTTTATTTATATAACAAGTGAATTGTTCCCAACGTCAAAAGATAACAAACAAGGAAATACAAAAGACTAATTGTTCACTGCTGCATCGTTGTTCACGTTTGCCTCCTTGATGTTAAACACTCGTCCATGCGCTGGAGGTATGTTAACAAGTCTTGGGCAATTGTTTCTGTAGTGAGTAAGGTCACCACAGTTATCACATTACCCTGGTGGGAACCGTGCTTGAACAGCAGCAGGGTTTACAGCAGCTGGATTTGCATAACGGCAAACATTGACCAAATGTCCCAAACTTCCACAATGGGTACATTTGTGACACTGCTCTTGCTCCAGATGATGACGGTTGCATTTATTGCACAAAGGTGCGGTACCAACATAATTTTTACTCTTACGAGGTTGTGCTGGTTGGTTTGGTGCAACCTGATCATTATGAGCAGTTATGGCACAGTTTTGAGAAGTCTTACGCTTCTTCTTCTTGGATTCCTCGGCCTGTTTTTCCTTTGGTTCAACTTGAGCAGCCTTGTCAGATGGTCTTGGGTCGCCTTTTCGAAAAAGCTTACCCTTCCTGATATGGGATTCAGTCAGGGTGGCAGACAATTCTATGGCCTGTCTGACCATAGTAGGGTTGCTGCCAGTAACAATATCCTGGACTAAATCAGGAAGACCATCAATGTACTTCTCAATTGCCTTCTCCACAGGCGTAACCATGACAGGACACAACAAGCTCAATTCCTCATAATGGTCAGTATAGGCTCGATGTTCACCGCTGTCTTGTTTAAGATCGTCAAATTCCCGTTCCAAAGCCCTGAGCTCATGACGAGGACAAAATTCCTTCATCATTAGAGCTCGAAGCTCTTCCCAAGTTTGTGCCATTGCCACATCGGCACCTCTATCACGCATCACACCGTTCCACCATGTAAGAGCACGCTTCTCGAACGCATTGGATGCAAACTCAACCTTACGCTCATTCGGGCATTGCACGTGTCTGAATGTGCTCTCCAAACTTTCGAACCATTGCAAGAGCGCGGTTGCTCCTTGAGATCCAGAAAACTTCGAAGGTTTGGCAGAGTTGAAGGTCTTGAAATTACACTGGGTGTTGTTGTTATTGTTGTTATATAACTCATGAATCTGAGTTACTACGCCTGGAAGCACTGCAGCCATTTGTTGAGCAACAAGGGCTGCGACTTCCTCAACAGTAAAATTTTGAGCATAACGTCGAGGAGGCATTGTCTAAAGGGAACATGGGAAACGAGTGAGGTCGATGATTTGAAAAATAAAAGAGGTATTGAAAACATCGACAAAACACAAGAAAAGCGATCATTCGTTCGTTACCTCGAACAAACAAACGACGCGCAATGACTAATCAAAGTAAATGGATCAATATAATGTATCACCGAAGACATGCTCGCCTATAAGTGAACACTCACCCCAAGAGTTCCCAGGTAAGAGTGACTGGTCCGATACTGCGGATTTGTACGAATACTCTAGCCTTAGACATAAAACTCAGGGTACAGGCATTCACTCTTCCAGTTTGCATGTGTTCACATTATTTAGACCCAAACTTTGACGAGATTTTTGAAAACTAAGAGGGTTCAAAACCTTATAACTGAGGGTTCAAAACCTAGTAATTAATCATCCTAGAACAGATGATTGGTTTTCAAAGCGGATTCGATATTTGTGTTCTTATTGTGGTTGTCACCTAAGGATAGGCGACGGTATTGTTTTAAAACTAAACACAAGATAACTTGTGTTATGGTCCTAGGAAGGTTATAGTCTAGGTCAAAGTATTACTAATAACCTAATTCCCTATAACCATTGGCTCTATGTAACAACTCTCATTAAAAGTCCTAATTATTTTATTATTTTATTCAATAGGAAACCCTAATTAAGACACCCAAGTGATTCTACACAAACCCTAAAAATTTCAGAACAATCAGAATCAGGATCAGGGCCCCTAAAACTCAGGCGGGGTAAAACCCTAGTTACGATTATCTAAATAACTTGCTGTCAAAAACGAATTTTATGAAACCGTCAAGTCAGCAAGGCTAGTCCAGGACGTGGCTACCCTATAGTAAATTCGTGTCCCTTACGGACCGTAAGGGATGAGGCTTACGGTCCGTAAGCCTGTCAATTTTTGTGTATAAATAGCAGCCATTGGGACTTGAATTCTGGCACTTGAACGACGAAGAAATTCGTTACGTAGACTGAGTTATAGCAGAAACACTTCTAAAACAGACACGATTCACGAATTGCTGCCGCAATACAGGGTAATAACTCAATCGCTGATACGATTCAATGTCCGATTGATTGAAACTATCCGACAGGATGTTTAAGCGCTATCCTTTGTCATTAGTCGTGATTCCGACAGGATGTTTGAGTACCACCCGAACTCGGGGAACACTCTGTCATTCGTTGTGAATCCGATGGATGTTTAAGTGATTGCACTTTGTCATTTGTCATGAGGGTTTTAATCTCGTGAGTTATCGTAAATGTTGTATTAAGTTATCTACCTAGTTCGTGTACAATAAGTTACAAGGCTAAATCCATAGGCTAAGATCTGCCTGTATAAATCTGCAATATATCAAGGCTTATCTGTAGACTAAACTTTGGCCGTATGAATCTGCATGCTTATAATGTGAGTCATTCTCTTTTTATCAAATTACTTTCAAAATCATGTTTATTTTCAAAGGTTATAATTACAGTGATTAAGTATATGTAAACACCAAGTTACAGCCGGTATGTGGGGTTTTGTATACATTACTTGATAATCTTCACCATTGGGGCAGCCAAGGGGTGATACGACCATAGTCACAGACACCATTGGACAAAAGGAGGGACAATGGGTCGAGTGACAAAATACCGTGGGTGGTTGGTTTGATATCAGGAAACATTGTAATCTCTCTTAATACTGGAAATTATAACAAACGTGTCGTTTTAGTAAAATGAATGAACTCGCCAGTATTTCCTGCTGACAAAACCTTTTTAAAACGCGTTTCAGGTAATTACAGTAGATCAGGAATAAGATATGGAGACGGCACTGAAAGGCTTCAAGAAGTGGCTTATTTTATTAATTAAATCAAATTAATAAATATTGTTTTATGTAATCAAATTTATCTTTATTAAAGCTACCATTGTAAAACATGGGTTTATCCCATCTATTTAATAAATAAAGTCCGGTGTTTTCTAAACTCTGTTTTTTTTCCTAACTCACGGTCCTGATGAAATTTCCGCTGCAATATTTTTTAAAATAATCACCGGTACCACTGGGTTGTTCGCGGCTCCCGATTCCGTCCAGGGTGGGTCGGGGGTCGTGACAGAAGGTGGTATCAGAGCCACTGATTTAAGCCTATAGGTGTTGTGATAATAATACCTAATTTTATATAAAAGAGTTAGGAGATTGTTATTAACTAGTAGCACACATGATAGCATTTAGACTTGAACTTAAGAAAAGATGCCTTAGTATAAGCTTCGAGATAAGCTAAGTACTTGTGTAAATAAAGTATGATGGATTTTGGTATGCCGTAAGAATGATGATTAGAACATTGCAGGCAATAGCACTTAATTGCTATTAATTCTTGCTTATTGATATTACTTGGTCTAAAATAAGATATGTTACGGGAATACAAATTTCCCTAATTCTGGATAAAAGCCTAATAAAAGAGGCACTTTTAAAAATACTATTTATGGGAAATATAAAATTTTCTCCGGCAAGACTAGGTATGGTGTAACAGACTCTCCAGCTTGTTCGGATATACTGAGGTTATCTCTCCGGCGAGAACCGGATAAGACGGGGTATATAATATGTCAAACAAGTGACAAGATTTCCCTAAATAGTATCATGACCGGATATCTGATTTGATTTTGGAAATATAAATCTGTTAAATACATTGACCTTATAGAGGGTATGTATAACACAACAAGTGAAATATATGATTATATAGATATGTATATCTATAAGGTATAAGGATTGACAATTTGGAATAAAGCACGAGCATATGTGTCTAGATTTCTTTATCAGGAATCTCTATAATTTCGATATCAAACATTATTTCGTTTGATCATCTGTCTCGTAACTCATGCGACAAAAGATACTACGAGAACCCTTTAAGTGGAAACACCATCAAACGTATAAGAATTTCTAAATGCATTATCATAAACTATTAACTCAAGTAAAGAAGCATGTAAAGTTGTGCTAATGCACAAGAAAACACATAAAACTTAAATTATACTTCCACAGACATCGAAGTATATCACACACGACTTCCAAGTCAAAACCTTTGGAAAATATAAATTGGGCACGATGACACCAATGCTAATTCCGTCAGTAGAAGAACTACTACTAAAAAAAGCACTTTGCTACGCGATCCTACAAACGACATAAATATCGCTGAGGTACATTGGAATAAGATTTCACAACCATCGGTGCACAGTCTAGTCAGAGTCATAATTATTATCACTGCAAAAGGAGTCACCTACCTTTGCAATTCCCCTATTTTATTTTATTCGACATTTCCTGGTAATGTCACTTAACAACGGTTATCACACGAAATTCCAGATGAAGTTCTTATATTTCTTTCGTTGAAATTCTGACTTCTGCATATAATAAATTGACTTTCGCGTTTCTATTTCCTCTAATGGTCATCATACCATGAGGATTTCTTTCATAATAGTGAATATTGATTTATTTCATTTCTTGGTAAATCCACACGTTACACATGCACTGTTTGTTGCGCATGTGGTTCGTTTAATTTATGAAGACCACTGGAGGGCTTCATTCCAATTTGTTATTTTATCTAAACTCAAATATCATTCCGCTTTTTGCACTATGAACCGCATTATTGCAAAACGATGATTCTTTGATATCGAGTCAATAAATTTTGCTAAACCATTGAGGTGAAGAATTCATATTTTTATAAATATGTATAACAATTATGTTGAGGTATACTCTCATTTAAAGTTTATGTTTAAGTTATTTATTATTAAATTTTATTATTAGTAATAATATATTAATAGTAATATTGTTAGTATTATTTTACTAGTGTTATTGTTAAGGGCAGGTATTGGATAGCCTAGCCTTAGTTAGGCATGGACTGATCACCTATGCTTAAACAAGGCAGCACTAACCAATATCCAACCATGATAATGACTAGTTAATGTATATAAATTAAGTCATCATACTTAGTTAAGTAAATTTTAATTATATATATAAAAATATATATACTTTGTACTGTAAGGAGAAGACATATTTTCATAAAACAATACAAGAATTAGAGGGTCGAATAAAATTATATAAATAATTGTCTATCACATGTTTTGTGGTAACTATATACCATAACGCTCTGGCAAGAAAATGACCATATAAGAATAATAGGGTAGTCATCAACTATGTTGGGTTAGGGGAACATTATAATATATAAGAATAGTCTCCGTTTTCACTTATTTACAACATTTGTAAATACATTCACAACGTTATATGGTTTCAAAATGAAAATAAATAATCACATAGAATCGACCCATTAAGTGTTATATATTTACAAAATATTTTTCAAATACTTTTGTACAATAAATATTTTTACACCTTTATTTACAACTTTCATTTAAAATAATAGTGATTTCTTTTACAAAATAATAATACTAAAATGAAATAACTTCATTGCGGTGTTTTGTAATATATATTACATAGTAGATATAAGTTATTTTACATAGTATAGTAAAATACTAAAATAATATTTATTTAAAAGTGGTGACCATTTACATATAGTAAAAATACATAATATATATTAAATATTATTTATATTTGATATGTAAGATACGGTTCAGACAGGAACACAAATAATATATATTACATTTGCTTTACAAATATAATATAATGATTGGTCATGCCAAAACAACTTGTTCTTATTATATTTCAATCTCTAGGACATAGTATGAAACATATGGTCACTAACAGTGTATTATCACATTGTTTCACAATTAAAACAACTTGGAACTCTAAATAATGATACACCAACTCTATTGTCTTTTGGTGTATTTTTGCAATTCACTCATCTCAACACTTTGATTTTCTCATATCATAAATATTTGGCAAATCATTTTTCATGCTTTTATTTCATTTTGAACCTGTCGATTCTAAATCTTCCTCAGTTGCCAATCAAAGTAAGCTTTCTTTTGACAAAGAATTTTATTGATTCTAAAAATCCTTCACATTCATTTTAAATATCTATTGATCATATATCTTTTGGCTTGAACCTAGTCACTTTGGAAATTATATCATTTCATTTCATTCGTTTGTCATCGATTTCTTGAACTAATTCAGTTGAACCATTGAATCCTACTTATTGTACAACTCATATTCACAAAATTTGATATTTTAAATCTGTGTTATCTACCTTAATATTATTTTTATTGACTAAAATAGGACATAAATCTAAAAGAAATATCGTAACCCAAATCTCGAGGACGAGATTTAAAACAAGGTGGGGAGAATGTAACAACTCTCATTAAAAGTCCTATTTATTTTATTATTTTATTCAATAGGAAACCCTAATTAAGACACCCAAGTGATTCTACACAAACCCTAAAAATTTCAGAACAATCAGAATCAGGATCAGGGCCCCTAAACTCAGGGGGGGTAAAACCCTAGTTACGATTATCTAAATAACTTGCTGTCAAAAACGAATTTTATGAAACCGTCAAGTCAGCAAGGCTAGTCCAGGACGTGGCTACCCTATAGTAAATTCGTGTCCCTTACGGACCGTAAGGGATGAGGCTTACGGTCCGTAAGCCTGTCAATTTTTGTGTATCAATAGCAGACATTGGGACTTGAATTCTGGCACTTGAACGACGAAGAAATTCGTTACGTAGACTGAGTTATAGCAGAAACACTTCTAAAACACACACGATTCACGAATTGCTGCCGCAATACAGGGCAATAACTCAATCGCCGATACGATTCAATGTCCGATTGATTGAAACTATCCGACAGGATGTTTAAGCGCTATCCTTTGTCATTAGTCGTGATTCCGACAGGATGTTTGAGTACCACCCGAACTCGGGGAATACTCTGTCATTCGTTGTGAATCCGATGGATGTTTAAGTGATTGCACTTTGTCATTTGTCGTGAGGGTTTTAATCTCGTGAGTTATCGTAAATGCTGTATTAAGTTATCTACCTAGTTCGTGTACAATAGGTTACAAGGCTAAATCCATAGGCTAAGCTCTGCCTGTATAAATCTGCAATATATCAAGGCTTATCTGTAGACTAAACTTTGCCCGTATGAATCTGCATGCTTATAATGTGAGTCATTCTCTTTTTATTAAATTACTTTCAAAATCATGTTTATTTTCAAAGGTCATAATTACAGTGATTAAGTATATGTAATCACCAAGTTACAGCCGGTATGTGGGGTTTTGTATACATTAGTTGATAATCTTCACCATTGGGGCAGCCAAGGGGTGATATGACCATAGTCACAGACACCATTGGACAAAAGGAGGGCCAATGGGTCGAGTGACAAAATACCGTGGGTAGTTGGTTTGATATCAGGAAACATTGTAATCTCTCTTAATACTGTAAAGTATAACAAACGTGTCGTTTTAGTAAAATGAATGAACTCACCAGTATTTCCTACTGACAAAACCTTTTTAAAACGCGTTTCAGGTAATTACAGTAGATCAGGAATAAGAGATGGAGACGGCACTGAAAGGCTTCAAGAAGTGGCTTATTTTATTAATTAAATCAAATTAATAAATATTGTTTTATGTAATCAAATTTATCTTTATTAAAGCTACCATTGTAAAACATGGGTTTATCCCATCTATTTAATAAATAAAGTCCGGTGTTTTCTAAACTCTGATATTTTTCCTAACTCACGGTCCTGATGAAATTTCCGCTGCAATATTTTTCAAAATAATCACCGGTACCACTAGGCTGTTCGCGGCTCCCGATTCCGTCCAGGGTGGGTCGGGGGTCGTGACACTCTGATACCAACTTTTCTGTCACACCCCGACCACGTAAAACAACAAAACGTGGCGGAAACGTCAGGGAGTGTTGTAACAGAATCATTGTTTCACAACCATGGATTTAAATAATTTCGTTTTATTAAATTATTGAACTCATCGTTTATAACAAATCAAATAAATACAATTATTATCTTTCAAGTTTTAAAGTCGCTAAGGCATGAGTCCATCCTATGTATAGCATGTATCAACAATCATCACAAAGCAGTAACTGAAACATGAATAAAAATAGGTACGTCAGCATAAAAATGCATGTGAGATACGTAGGTTTTGTTTATGCATGATTCATGACTTATAAGTTTAAAAAAAAATGTTTTAACAAAAAGTAGTCATGAATCTAAAAATGTTTTCTTTATAAAATCATGTGAAAACTTATGAGAAATTTGATAATATAAAAGAATGATGCATAAATAAATAATCAAGTAAAATGAGTTTATAAAATAATGTTTTGGATAAATTTTTTGAAGTATATATAAGAATATCCTTTGGTTTTTAAGAAAGTCGATTAGGTAATATATCAAAATATATTTCTATTCCAAAATCGTTAAACAGATAGTATATTAAATATACTTTAGTAGTCAAAATAATCGTTTTGGTAGTATATCAAAAGTATACTTTGGATTGATAAATAACATAGTAAACTATGTTTTGGTTGAAATAATAACATATTTAAAATATGTTTTGGTAGTTTAATAAAATATATGTTGTTTTGTACAATATCACACATGAGAGTATATCAAACTATACTCTTGGGAGTATAATAAAATATACAATAAAAATGTGATTTAAGAATTCAATCAGACCTAGTGCATCAAAATACACCTTTGAGACTATAGGGATACCACAAAGGCAATCCCTATTTGGATGGAGAAACAAATTGGTTTCAGACATTCCATGACAACAGGAATGGGGTGTCAAATCCTATAGCGCTATATCATACTACTAATCGGTCTGGTGAACAAATACGTACTATCCAACAATTTATTTTATAATCATTGAAAAATCAGTGTTTAGATCATTAATTAATCATTAGGTTTGTCAAAAGATAGGTACTAATATGTATAATCAATTATACTTTGAAATTGTGAACATAACAAATAGGTACACATGCTTCACCCCAAAACATTTAAAACAGTAAAAGAGGGGACTATGTACTCACTTGAGGGTGCTTAGGAGTCTTGAACAACAACCAAGCAAAGCTAGAGGGAGTACGGAATCAAACGACACCTAATATAGGTAACTATCTTATTAAACGACTCCTAAACCCGGAGATAGGATAGAATGAGGTTCTACAAATCAAACGAGTAATTGAACTCATATGGTATGATTTAATAGACCTTACATTCTGATTTGAAAGTCTACCTAAGTGCTTTTGACCCGTTTAGACCCATTATGGTAGTATAAGCTACTATAATGCATCGTTAGCGTAAGACTATGTTCAGATGGTTAACTATGTGCTATGCCAAGTCTTACATGCCCAATTATGTCTAAACATGTTACTAAATCAGATTATATGTCAAAAATATGTTCACATAATCAAAATACGGATTTATGCTTCAAAAAGGGCATTTTGGTCATTTCATATGAGCATGTAAACCAATTAACGAATAGTTAACCAATCCTATGTGATCATAAGGTATAACCTCAGGGGTTATTCCCTATGCAACTATGATCATTAAGCAAGCTTGGTCGGATCCTAATGATCGACCAAACGGGTCGGGTTCGAAAGTCTAAGCGGTTGTCTAGACCACTTAACTTACGACCCTAAACAAGCACTAAATTAGTAGTGACGAGCTAAACATGTCAAAACATGTTTAACCTACTAATTTGGTATCAAAACAATGGGTTTTGATACCCGAAAGTAGTTTCATTGCAAAATGTGTGCTAAAACGCATTTTGACCGAAACTTTGACTCGTCACTATGCCTAGTTAATGTGGTAATCAGTAGGTATAATCACTAAGGATTATAACCATTGTGATTACAATCACATTACAAAGTTCAATTGAACTTTGACTTGACCAATTGACTGGTCAAACTGAAAGTCAAACACTGTTTGACTTTTTAAACTAGTAAGCAATAAAAAGAATGAAAGAATGCTCACTAAAGTCCTTGCTATCTTTTCTACAAAGAAGACAAGTTCCCAAATCAGATTAGGAAGCTCCAAAGCAGATGTAGAGAAGAGAAATGAAAGAATGAGCAAGGAAAAAATGAAAATGTTGGGCTATTTATACTTGTTGATGATGCACAAGATCATAACAAGTGTTTGTTTGGCCAAGAAGCAAGAAATCTCAACCATACAAGTGTTATGGAACAGCTAATTTACTTGGAGAGTCGTTTACTTGGAGCCCAAAACAAGAGAATTGCATACAAGTCTCTGAATTATGGAACAACAGCCAAAAATCAAGTTTCTGTCGCTGGGCCATACTTACGGACCGTAAGGATAGGGCTTACGGTCCGTAAGCTAACAACTTTCAGGAAATGACAGTTTTGGTCCATGCACTTGGTTTAAGCTCATTTCAGGTCCTTTTGACCCCCGTTAAGCCATTTTCAAGGCTTTACAAGGTCAATAAAGTTTAGAGGACTCAAAATGTGCTCAGAAAACTCTCGGATGTCGGCTCGTTTGGTCGTACGGTCGCGTTGTTCGCTAAATTACGACGAAACTCAAACGGACGCGAAAACGAACCAAATTAAGCGACGAATGGAATTTTTGCATGCTGATCACTAAAATAAAAATATTTTAGTGTGTACAAAAATTTTGGATGTCCAGATGTGGTCAGAACGTAAGATATGCGCGAAAATGCAAACTTACGCCGTTTTTGACACTTTTAGTCCCTGTAAGATCAAATAAGCATATTTTCGCACACCGAACCCCTCAAAGCTTATTTCTAAGCTATGTTTGGGTTCTTTATGGTATTTTTAGCTTATGATAATGTTCCGGACTGTACGTTGCCTTACGAAACGGCAAACTTTTGCAAGTTGACGCAAATAGTCCCTGTGAGTGCATAAACTTGATTTCGCCACACCAAACCTTCCAAAACTTATTTCTAAGTTATGTAAAGGTTATTTAAGGTATGTTAAGCCTATTTCACTATTCCGGAGTGTTTGTTGCATTAAACTGGTTATATTTACGCATTAGATCGCGTATAACCTTCCAAAAAGTGATGTAGGGCTCGAAATCGAACAAGAATTGATATATGCAAACGATACACATATTTATACAAATCCCAAGTATGAAACACAATATTTCATTGGTTTGGTATTTGTATGATGGTTGAAGTGACACAGGTGTCACAGTCTCCCCTACTTTAGGAAATTTTGTCCCGAAATTTAATTTTAGAGGAAACTTGTGAAGACATCTGTGATTGTTTCGCTTTCGAATGAATCCCTCAAACCCTAAGTAAAACTCTAGGCCATGTTAGGATTCTTAGCGAAATTGTCAATTGTCAAAGTGGAGTCCTTGTAGTAACAAAACATAGAGTTTCGAACTACGGACAGAAGAACGTTTCTTATGAAAACTTATCATAGGAAACTGGTGTGTGCTTGAAATCAGTGTAGGAGAATGAAAGATAAGACAACATTGGTCAAGGTCCAGGACTTCTAGTAACTTAAATAACGCTATGTTCACAATGTAATAAGGAACACTTATATATAGGATGTAACAGCGGCGTATCCAATATGCTCCTTTCTACATTGTTCCCGTTTCGTTATTCTCATCATTATAGGTCTTAACACATGACAAAATTTGTTGTGGTTTCTGTGCACTGAATTCCATAATTATGTATGCATCCATAATTACGTAATTCCTTGCACAGTCCGCACAGTTCATTTCATAATGTGTAGGGGAAAAATCAACCGAATAAACATGAAGTGACTTGATTAGACCACCAAAAGATCTTTTTAATTAGATCAACGAACAATCTTTTTAATCAGATCAACACATGATTAAAATAAACATCCAACCAAAACCACAAAACGATATGAAAAACCTATAAATACTAAAAATCTTCAATAACCAACATCAAATATTAAAAATATGGCGAAATGTCCTAAATCCTACAAAAATTTATTAAATGTCGGTTCGGTTCGGTTATGGTGGGTATGGAAAAATGATAACCATAACCGACCCATTACTTTCGGTTTTCAAAAAAACCCATTAACCGACCCACCAGTTTTTTATTTGGTTCGGTTTTGTCGGTTAATTCGGTTATGGTTCGGTTAATTCGGTTTTTTGCACACCCCTACTTATAGGCTTATACGAGGTCAATACGGGACCTAAACCACACCTATAGGCCTATACGTGTGTTATATCGTATCGTATAGTGTATAGTATAAGTCTCATATAGGTTCCCTGTAGGTCTTGTAATTCATAATATTTGTATTATTTTTAATTTTTATAATTTATATTTGTATTATTTACCAATAATATTGTTTTTTTTAAATAAAATGGAAATACCCCAAAATACACACAATTAATTTTCTTTTTTTTTTGTAAATAAACAAAGGAATACACGAAAAAAAAACAAAAAATGAGCTTTATATACGCTGCGTATAGATCCCTACGCAGCGTTGAAACAAAAATGACACAACTACCCTTGTATTTGGCTTCGTATAGCCTCAACACAAGGCTATAAATGACATTTTCTGACCTTTATATACACTGCGTATAGCTCTATACGCATCGTATATAAACCTTGTGAAAAACTGATGCTTCAAACCCATCAAAATGACCCCAAAAGTTCACATGATTTATATACGCTACGTATAGAGCTATACGGAAAGTATATAAACCCTTGTTTTCTATGCAATGATTGCTGATCAGACTCTGAGATCCATGGTTTACCTACGTTGCGTATAGGTACACCCTGATTCAACTCGGGTTTGGTGTGCCAATAGGTACACCCTTTTTTAAATGTTTTACTTGCAAGTAGAAATTAAAAAAAGTGTAGTATATAATACAGTTATAACATAGATAGTAAAGTATAATAAACATGTACCAAACCTATATGCATTATAAATTTTTAAAAATGTTTTTTATTTAAAAAATAAAAGAATTCTTTTATTAAACTTTGTTAAAACTATGATTAAATGTTTACAAAAATAAGTAAAAAAATGTAGTATATAATACGGTTATAACATAGATAGTATAGTATAATAAACATGTACCAAACCTATACGACATGATAAATTTTTAAAAATGATTTATTTTTAAAAAATAATAGAATTCTTTTATTAAACTTTGTTAAAACTATGATTAAATATATAAAAAAATTTGTAAAAAAAAACCAAAGCAATACGACCCGTATAAGCCTATACGTTGCTTTTTGAACCAATACACATCGTATAGACCTATACGGTACATATTGAAAAAAAGTCAGCCGCCAGACAAGAACTGACACATGCATATTTGACTTTTGACTTTTGAACCAATACGTATCGTATAGGCCTATACGATGCGTATTGAAAAAATAAAGTGTGCAGATAGACAACGGGGGTGTGCCAATAGATTCTCCCTAGTGAGAAAGAAAGAGAGTAGACGTAGGTTTATATATTATGTTTTTTATTTTTATGTTTTATTTAAATGTTAGGGGCATTTTAGTCCTTTCAAGAAAAACTAACAGCATATTCTAACGATGTTGAAAAATTGGACTCAAAAGGCTACAAAGTAAGCGTTTAGGGATTCTAACGGTGTTGAAAAATTGTATTTTTTGTCCATTACGTTTTATAAGACAATGAAAAACATATTTTTATGTTTTTAATCCATTGTATTTTACAAACGAATGAGAAAACCGATGTTTTGTATTTTTTGTCCATTGTGTTTTAGAAAATAATGATAAAATACATTTTTGTGTGTTGTTTGTCCATTACGTTTTATAAAACAATCAAAAACACATCTTATTGTGTTTTTAAGTTATTGCGTTTTACAAAAGAATGAAAAAACACATTTTTGTATATTTTTAATCATTGTGTTTTATAAAATAATGAAAAAAACATATTTTTTGTGTGTTTTTAAGTTATTGGGTTTTTCAAAATGATAGAAAAAAACATTTTTATATGTTTTAATCCATTACGTTTTATAACACAATGAAAAAACATAATTTTTTGTGTTTTTAGTACATTGCGTTTTTGTATTTGATTTTTCATTGTGTTATAGTATGTTGTGACGTCCATTATGTTTTATGCATTTGGGTTTCGATTTTTTTTTTCAAAAGGAAAATTGGTTTTTAATAAACCAATCTTTGCCCCATTGGTAAATAATAATCCTACCTACGTAATTGGTATACAATAATCCTACCTATCAACATGTTGGTACTCTATGAACTTCCGTTAATTTTTTCCTATCAACATGTTGGTACTCAATGAACTTCCGTTAATTTTTTTTAACTGAAGTTAGTTTTTAAGTTTTATTTATTACACAAACAGTCCTTGTAGTTATAATTTACTAGTTTTAACTATTTTGTAAAACAAAAAAAAAAAACATCAAGGGCCTTGTAATTAAATTTTATAAAATAGTTAAAACTAGTAAATTAGAACTACAAGGACTGTTTGTGTAATAAATAAAACTTAAAAACTAACTTCAGTTAAAAAATTAACGAAAGTTAATTGAGTACCAACATGTTGATAGGTAGGATTATTGTATACCAATTACGTAGGTATGATTATTATTTACCAATGGGGCAAAGGTTGGTTTATTAAAAACCAATTTTCCTTTTCAAAATGTATAGCAATAGTATAGTTGTTTTAAAGATAAAAAACACTCGTTTTTTGGGTGCAATTTTTATAAAAAATATTATCGTATGAAAGAGTTATTAACGTTTTAAAATGGGGTGAGGGGAATATGGAATTAGAAAAACTGTTGTCTTGAATACACTAGAATACCTTTAAACAAACCCACCGCCTCCAATTTTGTTTTAATTCACCTCATTTAATCCAAGTCAACATTATTTCCTTACCTTCCTACATTAACACATCTTCCTATTATAAACCCTTGATAACAATGAGGTGATAGTTCATTAGTAAATACCAAACCTTTAAACACTTGAAATTGATGAGAAGATTTTAGATTTAAATCCTAAAGACAAAAATGATTAAAATAAATTCGCCATTAAAAAAAACCTATTAAATATAGATCTCAATTGGATTGACGTTTTGTCACTAATTTAGTTATGGACATCGACGGAAATTAAAACTTTTAGTTATATTTTGAAAACAATTCTTTTTTAATAAGAGGTGGAGGATTAGGTGAGTTAGTTTTCTATCTTTTTAATAAGTAAAACAATATTACATTTTACCTCACTTAAGTTTTTATTATTGTTGAAAACTATAAGGGTTACAAATTACTAAAAATTAAGATTAATTAATATATTTTTTATAGGAAAATTGGTTTTTAATAAACTAACCTTTGCCCCATTGGTAAATAATAATCCTACCTACGTAATTGGTATACAATAATCCTACCTATCAAATGTTGGTACTCAATGAACTTTCGTTAATTTTTTTAATTGAAGTTAGTTTTTAAGTTTTATTTATTACACAAACAATCCCTGTAGTTGTAATTTACTAGTTTTAACTATTTTATAAAATTTAATTACATGGCCCTTGAAGTTTTTTTGTTTTACAAAATAGTTAAAACTAGTAAATTATAACTACAGGGAATGTTTGTGTAATAAATAAAACTTAAAAACTAACTCCAGTTAAAAAAAATTAACGGAAGTTCATTGAGTACCAACATGTTGATAGGTAGGATTATTGTATACCAATTACGTAGGTAGGATTATTATTTACCAATGGGGCAAATGTTGATTTATTAAAAACCAATTTTCCTTTTTTATATGAGAAAAGGAATTCAAAATACAAGCATCTAACGTAAAACATTCATATTAATTTATTTTAGAGATGAGATTCTATGGATCTTAATTGAAAATTTTTCATTTAATAGACACACATCAGTCACATATAATTTGCTGAAAATAGTAGCAGTTGAGAAACATAAACCGGCTAAAGAATAAGCTCACGGTTTATAATAAATATTACCGAATGATCAGCGACAGCCATTATGTGGCCAGAATGAGATTTACCGATGGATTAGCGATGAAAGCGTCATCAAAGGATGCCACCTACAGTGAAAGTATCGTTAGTAACAATCGATGATTGTTGATTGATATTATTAGAATTTAGTTTAGAGTTAAATACAGTTTGCCACCCCGTGGTTTGGGCCACTTTCCGCTTTGGTTCCCTCCGGCAAAGACTTTTTGTGTTGCATACATAAATTGTCTTTTTGTTGCAATTTGACTCCATGTGGTTACACTTCCGTTAATTAAAGTAATAATACATTACTTCAGTTAAACGGAAGAAGGGTTTCTGGTCATTTCACCATCATTTTATAGCCACATAAACCGTATCCTCCCCCAAACGAACCCGTCTTCATTTAGTCACCCCAAGCCACTTCTCCTCCACCTCATCTCCCTCTAGCTCATCTCCGACCACTTCTCCCGTTAAAACGGTTTTCCTGTATCAGTTGCTTTTCTGATCTGTTCTGCTCTAGGGTAATTCAAGTTGTTTGCGGTTTTGTGTATCACTGGTTAAGATGAATAGGGATCGAGTTTTGGTTGATTCTCGGGGGAAACTTGAATACTTATGTGTATAAGATATTAAATAAGTTTAATTTCAGTTTGATTTAACTTAAGGAATATTGGATTTTAGTAATCCCAACTATTGGCTATTGACCATCAATAGTCCCAACTTTAAAAATAACCCTTGGCAATCCCAACTATTAACATATTGGCCTCCAATGGACCCTGACTAACAGAACCCTAACGTTGTTAGTTTTCGGTCGCCGAAAACCCGTTTTTGGTCGCCGAAAACCCGTTTTTGGCTAGAAAAAGGTTCCTAAAGGTCCGATCTAAGGTTATAAAGAGGTTTAGGACGAAAATGTTGAGTTTTTCGGCCTAAAAGTTGAGTTTTCCGGCAACTTCACTAATTGTGGCTTTTACTAGAAAAAGGTTCCTAAAGGTTCGTAATAAGGTTACAAAAACGTTTGGGACGAAAATGTTGAGTTTTCCGGCCAATAAGGAGTTTTCCGGCCAAAATTTTTCCAGCGACCGGAGACTAACGGCGTTACGGTTCTGTTAGTCAAGGTCTATTGGAGGTCAATATGTAAATAGTTGGGACTGCTAGTGGTTATTTTTGAATTTGGGACTGTTGGCGGCCAACAACGAATAGTTGAGATTATTTAAATCCAATATTCCTTAACTTAATTGCAATTCAATAGTGATATCGGGTTTTG
>JARYGA010000817.1:0-28843 GCA_030545235.1 Helianthus tuberosus
ATGTATGCATATAAGACAGATACTACCAGCTAAGTCACTCGAGCTGCGATCGCGATTGCTATTCATCCTAACTAGACCCCATCGGGTGCTATAGTACTATACTAGTTAAGGCGGGACCTGGCGAGTATAGGTCCTAACACATATGTAACTACAATCACGTGTAAATATGCATAACAGTTATTCACAAGTGATAAACAATTTAATTGTATAATTCATTTGGGATCATCGATCAGGATACCTGAAGGGACGCAAATACCAATATTACATGTCTTATATCCTGCAACGAATCCTCAGGATAAAGAAGTAGCTGGTATTCAGGATCCTGGAGTAGAACATCCTGAAGAGGATCCTAAATCCTGGACGGCTCCAATCATGAGATATCTCAAAGAAGGACACATCCCTGGAAATGAAAATCCTAAGGCATTTAGGATGAAGGTATCACGATTCACTATTATAAATAATATTTTGTACAAGAAATCTCTTGCAGGACCGTATTTGAGGTGCTTGGAGGATCCTGAAGCCAAAGAAGTACTTCAGGATATACATGAAGGGGATTGTGGTAACCATGCTGGGGGCAGGTCGTTATTCTCAAAAGTATTAAGGACAGGATATTATTGGCCAACGATGAGAAAAGATGCCGCAGAATATGTTCGAAGATGTGACGCATGTCAAAGACATAGCCGGCTGAACCATTGTATCATATTGTTTCCCCTTGGCCATTTATGAAGTGGGGTATGGATATAGTGGGAAAGCTACCAAAAGCTCCGGGAGGAAAAGTCTTTATGCTAGCAATGACGGATTATTTCTCTAAGTGGGTTGAAGCAGAAGCATTTGTTCAAGTTAGAGACCAAGAAGTAGTATCCTTCATCAAGAGGAATATCCTGACCAGATTCGGAGTACCAGCTGAGATAATCTGTGACAATGGTTCTCAGTTTATAAGTAAGAGGACTGCTGACTTTTGCAAGAGTTGGGGAATCAAAATGATTACGTCTACTCCGGTACATCCTCAAGCAAATGGACAAGCTGAATCCTCAAACAAGATAATTGTCAACAACTTGAAGAAAAGATTAGGGGCCAAGAAAGGAAGATAGGCAGAAGAATTACCCTTTATTTTATGGGCTGATAGGACAACGGTAAAGAATGCAACGGGCCAAACCCCATTTTCGTTGGTGTTTGGAGCAGAAGCAATGATTCCAACGGAAATGACAATACCTACTGCAAGATCTATCTTAAGTGATCCTGAGCAGAATCCTGAAGCCTTGAGTCAGGATCTAGACACTATAGATGAAAAGAGAGATGCGGCAAGGCTAAGGATGGCAGCATATCAACAGAGAATATCCAGGGCATATAACAAGAATATTAGAACCAGAAGATTTAAGGTTGGAGATTGGGTGCTAAGAAAGGCTTTTCAGAATACTACTAATCCTGCTGATGGCAAGTTGGCTCCAAAATGGGAAGGACCATATGAAGTTGAATCAGAAGCAGGGAAAGGAGCATACAGACTCAAGAATATGGAGGGGGATATGCTACCGAGGTCTTGGAATGCTATACACCTTAAGCTCTATTTCAAGTGAGTTTAGAATTTAATTTCTAGCTCAGGATGGTATGAATTCTACCTTTTTTTAAATATGTTTGGTTTAATTTGTTATTTGTAACCCAATACTGACTTAAGCATCGGAGGGGTGTTAGCCAAGCTAACACCCACCTTAGTTTACAATTGTTTTGCAAGATATGTTTCAGGATATAGCTCCAGGATATGTACTCAGGATAACTCGGAAGATTAGAGGATTGGCCTCCTCTCTCACGTTTAAGGGATACCGATCCCTTCACAGGTTTAAAGGTATTCACCTTTCTTCCGAATTGGGTTTAAACACCCCGCCTGGAGCGCAAGTTATTCAGGGATAGTTCAAGGTGGCGGGACCAGTCCATGTAAAAGTGGCTGACAATTTCGTTACTGTTGGCTATATCCTGAATCCTAAAGGTATATGAGGATTGATCACCCTCTCTCACGAAAGGGTATTTTCATACTCTCTAAGGTTTAAAGGTTTTCACCTTTCTAAGTCTTGGAGTTTATACACTCCCGCCTGTAGCGCATGAAAATTTGGGATTTTCCCCAGGATACAAGGGATTTATCTCCAGTACATCTTTGGGTTTTACCCTTGGGACGTAAAAAATTGCCTATACAATGGAAACTGACATTCAGAAAATTCCTAAAATATTTGAAGACATTGTACACAGGGGACATTCCTGCCAAGATGGTGATGTAAAGTTAAAAGAATGAGGCTCAGAACTAATGCACTAAGTACCTTGCACAGGGGACATCTTCATTGGAAGAGTTGCAAAGGGATTGAAGTTTGGTAATAGGTTTATACCCTATTTCTGGTATGATCTTTCCTTTGTAAACATCGTCTAAGTTTTTAGTAACATTATGATAAGTATCCTGATATATTCTCAAAGTCTTTTTCAGAATATTTGATTAGGGTGTTTGAAACTAATATTAGTTTGGAACTTTGATCATTTAAATATTATTAAAACTTGGTTTTAAAAAGATAGACTGTTTTTCACTTTGTAAAGAAATTTTTACAAAGTTGAAGGAACGTTTGTAAGTTCTATCTAATAAAAGGCTTTTGCAGTATATCGCTAAGCATACTGATCAGGATATTTTATAAGATAACAGTATGAAAATCTTTACAAAGCTAAGAGTCACACTAAGTAATGCAAGGTAACAGAAAATAAGTCAAAAGATAGTTATATTATTAACAAGTCAAAAGTTGTGCTTTTGGTTTCACCTAAAACCAAGGCCCATCCGCCAAAAGCACGATCAGTTTTTACCATATTTGTGTAACGGTTGCAGGGTATATCTCAAAACAGGACCTGTCCACCTACAACCGTTATCACATTCAAAACAAGTTATACTAATTGATGACCAAGGGCTTCGTCCTAAAACCTAGGACCTATCCACCTTTGGTCATCACATTGTTCTAGTGCAGGAAATGTAAATTGTTCAAAGAGAGGAAAAGTAAATTGTTTATGCAACCACAACCATGAAATTAAAAAGTGGGCTCCGGCCTTGGCACGTATATCCATCATCGCCCACTCTGCTACCTAAGGGGCAGCACCCTCTTGAACAGCAACCTCTTCCCCGACATCCATACCAGCATCATCCTCGGGATTCTTCTCAGTATCCGCAGCAGCATTCTTTCCAGCATTTGCCCCAGCATTCTCAGGAACATCCTTTGAAGCACCAGCATCCATTGCTTTGGCAGACTCTTCCGCAGCAGATTTGACAGGAGGCTCCACAGGATTTCCCCCGAGATCTCTTAACTTCGCCTCCCAGACCTTGATGTTCCAGGAAGGGCATTGCAAACCCAAAGCCATTGCCTCATAAACCATTTTCAGCCTGGCCTGGAAAAGGGAGATCACGACGGAATTCTTGAGGCTTTCTCGGTATGAAGCCATGGCCTGTTCGTGTTGGAGTTGGGCTGCGTCAGACTTGGCTTGAGCCTCTTGGGTGATCTTTTGGATGGCGGCTTGGTGATCCTGAGTCATAGCCTTATACTTAGCTTCATAGTGTTCCGATTTAGCGGTGGCGATTGCTGCTTGATCTGCAATGGTGGCCTTGGCCTTTTTCAGCTGGCTTTCAAGCATGACGTTGGAGCCACATGCGTCCTCGTAGAGGAAGACCAGGCGTTCAAGGCCCTGCAAGGTGATACAACAGGCATTGTTTTAAATGAACATTTCTATTAAGTATATGATGCAGGATACACATCAGGATACTAACCTGGTTAAGGAAGCCGGTCATAAATGTGCTGGATTCTGTGAACCCATGCTTCTCGAATGGGAATACATGTGGTGGAGCAGAGGGTTCGACTTCCTTTCTTTTCCAGGAGCTGGAGGCCCGGGTCCGGGATGCAGGGGGAGCTTTGGGAGCAGCGAAGGTCTTCGAACTGGTGAGTTTTGGGGTAACGGATGATTTCGGGTTGGATTCTTGCTTGACAGGCTAAAGGCTGGAATAACTATCCAGTTCATCGAGTTGGAAGCCTTCGAGGTTAATAACTGGCACTGCACAAGGGAAGATGTTCTAAACTTGTTATGTTACTGTACAATAAAATAATAATCAATTCCTGAAATTATACTTACGAGACATGTTGGAACTTTATCTTTGACTTGAGCTTGTGAGTAACAGGTTAAAGGTTCTTTCACCCTCTGGAAGCTTGTAGATCTCTTTTATCCTCCCTTCCGATTCAGCACTAGGAGGAGCTAGTTCTTTAAAGTTTGCTGCAAGAAAAGCAACAAAAATATCAGGATGATAGTTCAGGATAGAGGTTTGGGATATGATTGGGGATACTCCTAAAACCCTAAGTCCTACCAGAAGTCAACCATCTTTTAGGGAGGTCAAAACCCTTATCGATGGAGTCTCTTTTCACAAAGAAAAATTTTCTTGTCCATTTATTCTCATTCTTGGTGGCCTTAAGAATGAGGGGGTCGCTGGAAATGGAAAAAAGGAGAAACCGGCTGGAACCATGTGACCTTAGACGGTAGGCCATCGGAAGGTCTTCAATGCATAGATCAGGCATATGACGAGCCTTAATCTGCTCCAGAGTAATTAACACACGCCAAACCATAGGCATGATTTGGGCGAAACTAAGACCGGTAAGCTCAAAGAAGCGGGATATGAAGGGAGAAAATGGATATTGAAGCCCTAATGAAAAAGGATATGCAAAGAAGCAAACCCATTCGTCGGAACAAAAATCCAACCGGACCTCTCGGTCGAATGGACGGAAGGTTGTCCCGACGGGAAAGGCACCGGAAGCTCGTAGGGCTGCGATGTCGGAATTGTCGAAAGAACACACTTCTTTAGAAGGATTCTGAAGCAAGTTTTGTTTGTAGAAGGGGGAAACCGAGTCCGCCACTTGCGATCTGGTATGAGTCGCCATGAAAGAACACAGTCGGAGAAAAGAAGATATAAAACAAGGAAAATAGAAAGGGTAGAGAGGAAAATACCTGATGTCCGCTTGAAGATAAGGATAACTATGATAAGGAGTCCCTCGGTTAATATAGGAGGAATATAGGGGGGTAAAGAGTAAATAATGCTTTGGAAGTTGCACCGCTGTCATTTCAAGAGTCTAGTCATATTAATTGCCTTAAGTTATGAGGTGAAACTTTTGAAATATATCCGTTGGATTGGTATCCCAACCGATATATTTGGGGACAATTGTTAGGGGTCATTTTCTAAGCATACATATCCTGACCAATATCCTGCCTTTGTTTGTTTATTTGTGACCAGGATGCTGGAATGGGGTATTGCTAACATCTTGGGCGATATCCTGAGGTTTATTGAATTAACCACGTGCAGGTTAAAGGCTGAGACTTGCTAACGGTCAAGAGGACTTCTTCTCCTCAAGACTCGGACGAGTTTGTTGAAGGAGAGACGTTGAACCCGAGAGACCAGGTCTACAACGTTCGATTAAGGAATATTCGGTGGATCCCGAAAGTTTAGGATAGTTTGTTAGCTTATCTTTACTATAAATAGATGGGGGCGGATCAGTTTAAGTCACACAATCTCCACTTACACTCTCGCATACTTTCCCTTTCTAGCTCATTGCAAACACCACACTTGTATTCACATTTCGTTGTAACACTTAGTCGATCCGTACCACATCCTGCACTGTATCCTGATATTTGAAGCAATAGAAGAACAAGGCAGCTGCGATTGTCAGCTCCCGAGGTTTTATGTCGGCGATCTAGATTGATCAAGGGCTTTCCTCGTACATCTCGTGTCATTTACTTTACTTTTGCTCATAGTTTGATCTTAGATACAGCTCTATATCCTGAGCCGTATCCTGATTACTGATTTTCTAAACAACTTAACAAGCACATTTTTAATTTACTTTCTAGCACACTACCTCACTTTACTAATTTGATCACTTAATTGCTTCGGTAATTTTTGACCAAAACAATTTGGCGCCCACCGTGGGGCAAGTGGTGCTCTCTTTACTAAAAAATTTTGTGAAATCACTAATCGGCTTTCTATTTTCAAAACTTTTTGCCACATTGTCCATAATGGCCTCAAGATCAAACATGAGTTCCTCTACCGTGTCTGCTATGACTTCTGCTACTACCGGTCCGGTGCTTCCACCACCTCCTCCAAGGATGCCAGCCTCTACACGACCTCAGGAAATTATCCCTACTCGCAGTGTTCAGGAATCTGCTCCCGTTCTAGCTTCTAATGATGAAATTCTTACTTTATTTGGAAGTGTGCAGGAACAAATGAGGCAGCAACAGGAAACAAACCAAATGCTTTTAAGGGAAATACAACTCCTGAAGTCAGGCTCGAGCAGATCTGCTGAGGACAATGTCACTCCATTACACCCTAGAGCGTTGAACTTCAGTTCAGCTGTGTATACTGAGGATAACAGGGGGAATATTGTGCCCAGTCTTCCTCAGAATCATACTCCTGAAATACCCTCCTCGGTCAGGATGTCAACCATGAGGAGCTCAGGATATGCTTCAGGATATGGGCAAAATCCTCCAATGGGTAACATGTCAAATAATAATAATACTCATGCTACTAACAATAGTGGATCTTTGCAGGATACAGGTGTGACATCAGCACTTACTAGGGAACTTCAAAAGCTGAAGGACATGATATCCAGTGTACCTGGGGTGGTCCAGCCGATCCCGGAAGTGTCCCAGGACAGCCATAAGATATCTCGTTTTGCACATCCTATCTGTGATGCTGAGATCCCAAAGAGATTTCAAACCCCCAACATGAAGCTTTACGACGGAACTACGGATCCTGAGGAGCATATTGCTCAATATAGGGAAAGAATGGAAATTAACCCTATCCCTCCGGAGCTCAAGGAAGCGTGCTTGTGCAAGGGATTTGGTTCTACTCTAACAGGATCAGCCTTAAAATGGCTGTTAAACGTTCCTCCACACTCAATTACTTCGTTTGCTCATTTGGTTAATTTATTTAACAGTCAATTTTCTTGTAGTCGGAGTTTTGAGAAACTAACCAGTGATCTTTACAGGATAACTCAAGGGCCTCAGGAATCCTTGAGGGATTATGTGAACAAATTCAGTCGAGAATCCTTGGATATCCCACATCTTGATGTCGCAACAGCTGTGCAAGCTTTTAAGATGGGATTACAAAAGGATTCTCAGTTTTATCAGGATCTTGTAATGAATCCCTGCAGGAATCTCGACGAAGCTCGTAACAGGGCTTTGAGATATATCCGTCTGGAGGATGACAGAAAGATGCAAGAAAGGATGAACTCATCTAACACTTATGAGTCAACTAACAGGAAGTCAGAATCCTCATTCAAGTCATATCGGCCTAAGCCATATGGTAGAAATGAAAACAAGAGAGTGAATGCTGTCGAAGATGAGGATCCTGAAGAGTATCCTGAGTTGTCTGAATATTGCTTTTCTGTTAATATTCCCGAATTGATGTATGCCATGCAGGGTCTAGGAGACAAGGCTAGGTGGCCTCGAAAGAATCAACAAAAGGCTGACTGGAAAGATAAGTCAAAATGGTGTGCTTTCCACGAAGATTTCGAACATGTAACTGAGGATTGCATTGCTCTAAGGAAAGAAATAAGCTATCTTCTAAGCAAGGGACATCTGAAAGATCTCTTAGGAAGAAAGAAGAATAAGGGTCAGGATACTGAGAAGGATCCTGAGCGAGCAGCATCACCTCCCGCGGATGCCAAGATAATCAATTTCATTTCGGGAGGATCCGACATTTGTGGGACTTCGTATTCGGCAGCAAAGAGACACGCAAAGGAAGCTAAGGCCGAAAGGGGAGACAAACCTATCAGGATGACTACCCTCACAACTGACAAAGTGATCACTTTTGATGCAGAAGACAGGGATACAGTCCAGGATCCTCACCATGATGCTCTGGTAATAACGTTATATGTGGCTAACCATTTTGTACGCAGGATACTGGTTGATAATGGCAGCTCCGTCAACATAATCCAACTAGAAACTCTGAAGAGAATGAATGTATCTCCAATGGATATCACTTCAAAGTCTACCGTGCTTGTTGGGTTCAGTGGAGAGGCTAGAAACACAGTGGGAGAGATAAAGTTGCCAGTATACGTTGAAGGAGTCAACTCGATACAACGTTTCTGTGTGATGGATTCTCTATCCTGCTATAACATCATACTGGGTAGACCGTGGATTCACGATATGAAGGCCGTGCCATCAACATATCACCAATGCATCAAGATACCTACCCCTTGGGGAGTTGTCAAAGTTGATAGTGATCAGCAGGAGGCGAAAGAATGCTACTCATCCTCGATGAAATCCTCAGCCAAACCTAGTGCAGCATAGCAATTAAAGATGCGGGCCCAGGATATCGTGGAGGATCCGGGGCAGGATGTGAAGAAAATTATCCTAGACCAGGATAATCCCGATATTTCGGTGCTCGTAGGAACCAATATCCCTCAGGATATTGAAGAACAATTAATTAACTTTTTGAAATGCAGGATGTCAACGTTTGCATGGAAGTATGAGGATATGACAGGCATATCCAAAGACATCATCACTCACAAACTTGGAATTGATAAATCATTCAAGCCTGTTCAGCAAAAAAGAAGGAAGTTTGCTCCTGAGCGGAACACGATTATCCAGGAGGAAGTTGAAAGATTATTAAAGTCCAGAATGATCAGAGAGGTTAAGTTCCCAAGGTGGCTAGCAAACGTGGTTGTAGTACAAAAGAAAAATGGGAAATGGAGAGTTTGTGTAGACTACACAGACTTGAACAAAGCTTGTCCTAAAGACCAATTTCCTCTTCCCCACATTGATGCAATGGTAGATGCCACTGTCGGGCATGAAATGCTGACCTTCATGGACGCATCCTCAGGATTTCAACAGATCCAAATGGAGCCTTCTGACCAGTAGGATACTGCCTTCATGACACCAACAGGTATTTATTGTTATACAGCTATGCCTTTTGGTTTGAAAAATGCAGGAGCAACATACCAAAGATTGGTAAACATGATGATCAAAGACAAACTGGGGGACACCATGGAAGTATATATCGATGATATGGTGGTGAAATCTAAAAAGGCTGAGGATCACCTCCAGGATATCAAGGGAGCATTTGAAATCCTGGATCAATACAACATGAAGCTGAATCCTGCTAAATGCCATTTCGGAGTGGGGGCAGGAAAGTTTCTTGGATATATGGTGACAAAAAGGGGGATAGAAGCAAGCCCAGAGCAGATCAAAGTTATCCTGGATATAAAATCACCCTCAAATATGAAGGACGTACAAAGATTGACAGGCCGAGTAGCAGCTTTAAACAGGTTTATCTCGAGATCCTCAGAGAAATGCAAAGACTTTTATGATATCCTAAATAAGAACAAAAGATTCGAATGGGGGGAGATCCATGAAGCAGCCCTGCAGGATTTGAAACGATATCTCTCAACCGCACCTCTATTGATGAAGCCTGAAAATGGTGAACCACTATCCCTATACCTTGCTGTATCAGGGAATGCTGTAAGTGCTGTTCTTATAAAAGACCATGAAGGTCAGCAATATCCTGTTTATTATGTTATAAAAGTTTATTAGATGCTGAAACTAGGTACTCTCACTTAGAAAAATTGATACTAGCATTAGTCATGGCATCAACGAAGCTTAGACATTATTTCGAGACACATAGGATACATGTTAAGACAAATTATCCTGTCAAAAATGTGCTTAGGAAACCAGAGATGTCAGGCAGGATGGCCAAGTGGTCAGTAAAGTTAAGTGCTTATGATTTAGTATATGAACCTTGAAATGCCATAAAATCTCAGGCTTTAGCTGATTTTGTGGCTGACTTTAGTAGTGACATTCAGGATGAGGTAGACCTAGAAGTTCAACAGTTAGGAGAATCCTCAGGATCCTAGACATTATATACTGACGGTGCATCTAATGTAAGAGGAGTAGGATTAGGGATACTACTAAAATCGCCACAGGGGGACATATTACCCCAGGCTATTAGGTGTGAATTTCCTGCTACTAATAATGAAGCAGAGTATGAGGCTTTAATTGCAGGATTAGAGTTGGCTAAGAGCATGAGTATCAAAAATTTGCTAGTATATGTTGACTCTTTGTTAATTACTAACCATTTTAATGGATCCTATGCAGTTAAGGGTGAGAAATTAATCGAATATCTCGATATTCTCAAAAAACTAGCAGGATATTTCGATGTTTTTTGTAATTGAACAGGTACCAAGGGAGGATAATGCTGAAGCGGATGCCTTAGCAAATTTGGGATCATCGATCAGGATACCTGAAGGGACGCAAATACCAATATTGCATGTCTTATATCCTGCAACGAATCCTAAGGATAAAGAAGTAGCTGGTATTCAGGATCCTGGAGTAGAATATCCTGAAGAGGATCCTAAATCCTGGACGGCTCCAATCATGAGATATCTCAAAGAAGGACACATCCCTGGAAATGAAAATCCTAAGGCAATTAGGATGAAGGTATCACGATTCACTATTATAAATAATATTTTGTACAAGAAATCTCTTGCAGGACCGTATTTGAGGTGCTTGGAGGATCCTGAAGCCAAAGAAGTACTTCAGGATATACATGAAGGGGATTGTGGTAACCATGCTGGGGGCAGGTCGTTATTCTCAAAAGTATTAAGGACAGGATATTATTGGCCAACGATGAGAAAAGATGCCGCAGAATATGTTCGAAGATGTGACGCATGTCAAAGACATAGCCGGCTGAACCATTATATCATATTGTTTCCCCTTGGCCATTTATGAAGTGGGGTATGGATATAGTGGGAAAGCTACCAAAAGCTCCGGGAGGAAAAGTCTTTATGCTAGTAATGACGGATTATTTCTCTAAGTGGGTTGAAGCAGAAGCATTTGTTCAAGTTAGAGACCAAGAAGTAGTATCCTTCATCAAGAGGTATATCCTGACCAGATTCGGAGTACCAGCTGAGATAATTTGTGACAATGGTTCTCAGTTTATAAGTAAGAGGACTGCTGACTTTTGCAAGAGTTGGGGAATCAAAATGATTACGTCTACTCCGGTACATCCTCAAGCAAATGGACAAGCTGAATCCTCAAACAAGATAATTGTCAACAACTTGAAGAAAAGATTAGGGGCCAAGAAAGGAAGATGGGCAGAAGAATTACCCTTTGTTTTATGGGCTGATAGGACAACGGTAAAGAATGCAACGGGCCAAACCCCATTTTCGTTGGTGTTTGGAGCAGAAGCAATGATTCCAACGGAAATGACAATACCTACTGCAAGATCTATCTTAAGTGATCCTGAGCAGAATCCTGAAGCCTTGAGTCAGGATCTAGACACTATAGATGAAAAGAGAGATGCGGCAAGGCTAAGGATGGCAGCATATCAACAGAGAATATCCAGGGCATATAACAAGAATATTAGAACCAGAAGATTTAAGGTTGGAGATTGGGTGCTAAGAAAGGCTTTTCAGAATACTACTAATCCTGCTGATGGCAAGTTGGCTCCAAAATGGGAAGGACCATATGAAGTTGAATCAGAAGCAGGGAAAGGAGCATACAGACTCAAGAATATGGAGGGGGATATGCTACCGAGGTCTTGGAATGCTATACACCTTAAGCTCTATTTCAAGTGAGTTTAGAATTTAATTTCTAGCTCAGGATGGTATGAATTCTACCTTTTTTAAATATGTTTGGTTTAATTTGTTATTTGTAACCCAATACTGACTTAAGCATCGGAGGGGTGTTAGCCAAGCTAACACCCACCTTAGTTTACAATTGTTTTGCAAGATATGTTTCAGGATATAGCTCCAGGATATGTACTCAGGATAACTCGGAAGATTAGAGGATTGGCCTCCTCTCTCACGTTTAAGGGATACCGATCCCTTCACAGGTTTAAAGGTATTCACCTTTCTTCCGAATTGGGTTTAAACACCCCGCCTGGAGCGCAAGTTATTCAGGGATAGTTCAAGGTGGCGGGACCAGTCCATGTAAAAGTGGCTGACAATTTCGTTACTGTTGGCTATATCCTGAATCCTAAAGGTATATGAGGATTGATCACCCTCTCTCACGAAAGGGTATTTTCATACTCTCTAAGGTTTAAAGGTTTTCACCTTTCTAAGTCTTGGAGTTTATACACTCCCGCCTGTAGCGCATGAAAATTTGGGATTTTCCCCAGGATACAAGGGATTTATCTCCAGTACATCTTTGGGTTTTACCCTTGGGACGTAAAAAATTGCCTATACAATGGAAACTGACATTCAGAAAATTCCTAAAATATTTGAAGACATTGTACACAGGGGACATTCCTGCCAAGATGGTGATGTAAAGTTAAAAGAATGAGGCTCAGAACTAATGCACTAAGTACCTTGCACAGGGGACATCTTCATTGGAAGAGTTGCAAAGGGATTGAAGTTTGGTAATAGGTTTATACCCTATTTCTGGTATGATCTTTCCTTTGTAAACATCGTCTAAGTTTTTAGTAACATTATGATAAGTATCCTGATATATTCTCAAAGTCTTTTTCAGAATATTTGATTAGGGTGTTTGAAACTAATATTAGTTTGGAACTTTGATCATTTAAATATTATTAAAACTTGGTTTTAAAAAGATAGACTGTTTTTCACTTTCTAAAGAAATTTTACAAAGTTGAAGGAACGTTTGTAAGTTCTATCTAATAAAAGGCTTTTGCAGTATATCGCTGAGCATACTGATCAGGATATTTTATAAGATAACAGTATGAAAATCTTTACAAAGCTAAGAGTCACACTAAGTAATGCAAGGTAACAGAAAATAAGTCAAAAGATAGTTATATTATTAACAAGTCAAAAGTTGTGCTTTTGGTTTCACCTAAAACCAAGGCCCATCCGCCAAAAGCACGATCAGTTTTTACCATATTTGTGTAACGGTTGCAGGGTATATCTCAAAACAGGACCTGTCCACCTACAACCGTTATCACATTCAAAACAAGTTATACTAATTGATGACCAAGGGCTTCGTCCTAAAACCTAGGACCTATCCACCTTTGGTCATCACATTGTTCTAGTGCAGGAAATGTAAATTGTTCAAAGACAGGAAAAGTAAATTGTTTATGCAACCACAACCACAACCATGAAATTAAAAAGTGGGCTCCGGCCTTGGCACGTATATCCATCATCGCCCACTCTGCTACCTAAGGGGCAGCACCCTCTTGAACAGCAACCTCTTCCCCGGCATCCATACCAGCATCATCCTCGGGATTCTTCTCAGTATCCGCAGCAGCATCCTTTTCACCAGCATTCTTTCCAGCATTTGCCCCAGCATTCTCAGGAACATCCTTTGAAGCACCAGCATCCATTGCTTTGGCAGACTCTTCCGCAACAGATTTGACAGGAGGCTCCACAGGATTTCCCCCGAGATCTCTTAACTTCGCCTCCCAGACCTTGATGTTCCAGGAAGGGCATTGCAAACCCAAAGCCATTGCCTCATAAGCCATTTTCAGCCTGGCCTGGAGAAGGGAGATCACGACGGAATTCTTGAGGCTTTCTCGGTATGAAGCCATGGCCTGTTCGTGTTGGAGTTGGGCTGCGTCAGACTTGGCTTGAGCCTCTTGGGTGATCTTTTGGATGGCGGCTTGGTGATCCTGAGTCATAGCCTTATACTTAGCTTCATAGTGTTCCGATTTAGCGGTGGCGATTGCTGCTTGATCTGCAATGGTGGCCTTGGCCTTTTTCAGCTGGCTTTCAAGCATGACGTTGGAGCCACATGCGTCCTCGTAGAGGAAGACCAGGCGTTCAAGGCCCTGCAAGGTGATACAACAGGCATTGTTTTAAATGAACATTTCTATTAAGTATATGATGCAGGATACACATCCGGATACTAACCTGGTTAAGGAAGCCGGTCATAAATGTGTTGGATTCTGTGAACCCATGGTTCTCGAATGGGAATACATGTGGTGGAGCAGAGGGTTCGACTTCCTTTCTTTTCCAGGAGCTGGAGGCCCGGGTCCGGGATGCAGGGGGAGCTTTGGGAGCAGCGAAGGTCTTCGAACTGGTGAGTTTTGGGGTAACGGATGATTTCGGGTTGGATTCTTGCTTGACAGGCTCAAGGCTGGAATAACTATCCAGTTCATCGAGTTGGAAGCCTTCGAGGTTAATAACTGGCACTGCACAAGGGAAGATGTTCTAAACTTGTTATGTTACTGTACAATAAAATAATAATCAATTCCTGAAATTATTCTTATGAGACATGTTGGAACTTGATCTTTGACTTGAGCTTGTGAGTAACAGGTTAAAGGTTCTTTCACCCTCTGGAAGCTTGTAGATCTCTTTTATCCTCCCTTCCGATTCAGCACTAGGAGGAGCTAGTTCTTTAAAGTTTGCTGCAAGAAAAGAAACAAAAATATCAGGATGATAGTTCAGGATAGAGGTTTGGGATATGATTGGGGATACTCCTAAAACCCTAAGTCCTACCAGAAGTCAACCATCTTTTAGGGAGGTCAAAACCCTTATCGATGGAGTCTCTTTTCACAAAGAAAAATTTTCTTGTCCATTTATTCTCATTCTTGGTGGCCTTAAGAATGAGGGGGTTGCTGGAAATGGAAAAAAGGAGAAACCGGCTGGAACCATGTGACCTTAGACGGTAGGCCATCGGAAGGTCTTCAATGCATAGATCAGGCATATGACGAGCCTTAATCTGCTCCAGAGTAATTAACACACGCCAAACCAAAGGCATGATTTGGGCGAAACTAAGACCGGTAAGCTCAAAGAAGCGGGATATGAAGGGAGAAAATGGATATTGAAGCCCTAATGAAAAAGGATATGCAAAGAAGCAAACCCATTCGTCGGAACAAAAATCCGACCGGACCTCTCGGTCGAATGGACGGAAGGTTGTCCCGACGGGAAAGGCACCGGAAGCTCGTAGGGCTGCGATGTCGGAATTGTCGAAAGAACACACTTCTTTAGAAGGATTCTGAAGCAAGTTTTGTTTGTAGAAGGGGGAAACCGAGTCCGCCACTTGCGATCTGGTACGAGTCGCCATGAAAGAACACAGTCGGAGAAAAGAAGATATAAAACAAGGAAAATAGAAAGGGTAGAGAGGAAAATACCTGATGTCCGCTTGAAGATAAGGATAACTATGATAAGGAGTCCCTCGGTTAATATAGGAGGAATATAGGGGGTAAAGAGTAAATAATGCTTTGGAAGTTGCACCGCTGTCATTTCAAGAGTCTAGTCATATTAATTGCCTTAAGTTATGAGGTGAAACTTTTGAAATATATCCGTTGGATTGGTATCCCAACCGATATATTTGGGGACAATTGTTAGGGGTCATTTTCTAAGCATACATATCCTGACCAATATCCTGCCTTTGTTTGTTTATTTGTGACCAGGATGCTGGAAGGGGGTATTGCTAACATCTTGGGCGATATCCTGAGGTTTATTGAATTAACCACGTGCAGGTTAAAGGCTGAGACTTGCTAACGGTCAAGAGGACTTCTTCTCCTCAAGACTCGGACGAGTTTGTTGAAGGAGAGACGTTGAACCCGAGAGACCAGGTCTACAACGTTCGATTAAGGAATATTCGGTGGATCCCGGAAGTTTAGGATAGTTTGTTAGCTTATCTTTACTATAAATAGATGGGGGCGGATCAGTTTAAGTCACACAATCTCCACTTACACTCTCGCATACTTTCACTTTCTAGCTCATTGCAAACACCACACTTGTATTCACATTTCGTTGTAACACTTAGTCGATCCGTACCACATCCTGCACTGTATCCTGATATTTGAAGCAATAGAAGAACAAGGCAGCTGCGATTGTCAGCTCCCGAGGTTTTATGCCGGCGATCTAGATTGATCAAGGGCTTTCCTCGTACATCTCGTGTCATTTACTTTACTTTTGCTCATAGTTTGATCTTAGATACAGCTCTATATCCTGAGCCGTATCATGATTACTGATTTTCTAAACAACTTAACAAGCACATTTTTAATTTACTTTCTAGCACACTACCTCACTTTACTAATTTGATCACTTAATTGCTTCGGTAATTTTTGACCAAAACATGTATGATGGCTTTGAAGTTTTCGTTGTAGCATTTTGGAAACAGAGAAATAACTCTACCTTTCAGGTCGTCGATCGAACGGTCGTTCGATCGGATAGCGATCCGATTGTTAGGACACTTAGTGAGAACAAGTTCACATCAGGATTGTTGACGTGTGCGCGTTTATACATGTTTTTACAATGAATCTTACACACGATTCGGTTTTAAATTTATAAAAGTGATTTATACTTCAACACTAAAACACACACGAAAGGGCAAGTGTACCCCGTCATATGTAACAACTCTCATTAAAAAAAATATTACTATTTCTTATTTTATTATGTCTAATAGGAAACCCTAATTGAGACCCCCAAATAATATTGCATGACCCCTAAAATTTTCAGAATAATCGGAACTAGGATCAGGGCCCCCTAAAACTCAAGGGGGGGTATTCCCTAATCAGTATTATCCTCACAGTTTGCTGTAGGATTTGAATTTCGTCGAATTGTGACTCACCAAGGCTATGTTGGACACGAAACTACCCTACCCTAAAAGTGACCCATCGCGCCACGCGCCAGGATCAGGTGGGTCTGGCGCGCCACGCGGGGGAACCCATTTTTCAGCATATAAATTAGGGGCTTGGCACTTGCATGGGGGAGTTGTTACGACGTGAAAATACATTTTCTACGTTGAGTTGTGCTATGTTCTTTCCAAATTCACTCAAAAACACACACAAGTACGAAATTCTGCCGCGATAACAGGGTAATAACTCGATCACTGCTACGATTCAATGTTCGATCGATAAAAACCAGTCCGATAGATGTTTAAGTGCTGCCCGTATTTGGGCTATACTTTGTCATTCGTCGTGAGGGTTTTGATCTCGTGAGTTGTCGTAAAAGTTGTATTAAGTTACTGACCTAGTTTTTCGTGTGCATTGTTAATTGAATTAGGTTAACAAGGCTAAATCAGTAGGCTAACCTCTGACCGTCTAAACTTGCAATGTGAGTCATTCTCTTTTTATCAAATTGCTTTTCCAAAACCCTATTTATTTTCAAAGTTATAATTACAGGGATTAAGTCTTTGTAATCTTCAATTACTGCTGGTATGTGGGGTTTTGTATACATTACTTGATACCCATCACCATTGGACAACAGGTTAGCCAATGGGTGATCTGACCATAGTCACAGATACTGTCGAGTGACAAATACCGATTTGGGGTAATTGGTAGATAAAAACAATATAATCACCCTTAATACTGTATATTATAACAATGTGTCGTTTTGTGCAACTTGAATGACTCGCCAGTATTTCCCTGCTGGTAAAATTTTTTTAAAACATGTTTCAGGTGATCTATTGTGATCCAGGAAAAAGTGTCGTGTAGCACTCCAAGCTTGAAGAAGTGGCTCAATAAAATAAATAAATAAATATGTTTTTGTAAAATAGGGGATTTCCTTGAGGAATCATCTTTACTGTAAATTATGAATGTTATCCCCATATTGTGAAATAAATAAATTGGGTATTTTCAAGTTCTAAAAAGATCTTGTTAAACTTCCGTTGTCAACTCAAATAATAAATACCACGGGTTTTCTACCCACGGCTCCTGGACCGGGTCACACCGGGCCGGGGGCCGTGACAGAAAAATGTGGTATCAGAGCCACTGATTTAAGCCTATTAAGTATTTAGAAATACTTAATTTTTCTGATTACCATTCTGTGTTTATGTGAAAATTCAATTTACAAAATTTTAACTTAGAATTTTGTGTGTTTATTCATGTATGCTAACAGCATGAATGAACTATCCGAAGCACTTCAAAACTTTACTATCCATACCACAGATATGGATACCACCGGTACCTTCACTGGCTACCAGGTTGATACTGAAAAGCCAATGGTATTCCAAGCCCAACCTCAGGAGAAACCAAAACCGAAAAAGAGAAGAAGACTCGTAGGCTGGAGGCGTGTGCGTAGGAAGAAACCAGCGGTACAGAAAGTTATAAAGACTGAGGATCCGAAGGATAAAGGAAAAGGAAAAGGAAAAGAAATTGGGGAAAGTTCCAGGCAAGCCCAGGAAATGCCATCATGGGAGGAGCTGGATTGTAAACTGGCACTTAGTGACCTCATCGGACCTGCCGATGAAAACCTCTTCAATTACCCAGCGGAAGCCCAACTTCCAGATAATCTGGAACCTGCTATCCCAGATCCTATTATCCACCCCGGACCTCTACCAGGAGAGCTAGAAGAATGGTGGATAACTGACTGGCAATTTCAGAATCTCTTAAATAACCCTAATACCTTTTTCCCCCAATTTGACCCTAAGCCTCCACTACACCCACCAATGAGCACCGAGAACTTGGCTGAACTTCGCCACTATGGCGTGGAGCTGGTGGACGCAGGAAATAGAATCCGAGATGTGGGGGAGAGGATATCATGGAAATACGACGAGAGGGAACGTCGTTTCTGAAGTGCCAGCTGACAGGATCGTATGTGGTTGTGCGGATGTGTGTTTAATAATAATATAATAATAATAAATATTAACAAAAATATAATCGTGTAAAATAACTTAAAATAAAACTTTTGTAATATAACGGGTGTGTAATGATGCATATTAATATATAAAAAGATGAAGTCGCAAAGTCGACAATTTTGGGCTATACGTGTTGACATGATTATGTTGACGTGATTATGTGCGATTGCTTTATTATGCTTGATTATTATTTACTCTATCTTGTGCCAATAATTTATATATTGAAAATTATCAGATGGAACTTGCTGTTAATGAACCAGTTAACGAAGTTAACTGATCTGAACAAAACCATGGAGATCAATTTCTGAATAGGCAAGATATAGAGAATATCGTTGCTCAGGGAATAGCCAATGCTATTCCAGCAATCCTTGCTGCTGCCCGAAATCCAGTTGAACCTCAACCAATTATTCCTAGCAAACGTACTCGTGATGATAACTTCAGTAATAGCGTAAATGGAGGCGGCAACAACAACAACAACAACAACAATAATAATAATAATAATAATAATGGGATGCAAGCCCCATTCCTTAAAAGAATGAAAGCTGCAACGCCTGGTTGCACTTACAAGGAATTTCTTGCCTGTAAACCTGTCGAGTTCGCAGGCAATGAAGGGGCAACTGCCGCGCTCCGTTGGTTGGAGAAAACCGAGGCAGTAATTAAAATAAGTAAATGTGCCGAGGAAGATAAGGTCATGTATGCTTCTCACCTATTCAAGGAAGAAGCATTAGAATGGTGGAATACAGTGTTGCAAGCCAAGGGAAGCAACCTGGCTTATGCCATGAGTTGGGAAGAATTTAAGCGTCTGGTGGAAAGAAAATTCTGCTCAGAATATGAAAAAGAACAAATGGCGAACAAATTTCTGAGCCATCGAATGGTGGATGTGGATTGTCGAGGGTATACTTCGAGGTTCTTCGAATATGCTCGAATTGTGCCTACTCTGGCTTCGCCAGAACCGGTACTTATTTCTCGCTACATTTGGGGTTTAATTAGCGAGATCTGTCAAAGCTGCGAGACCCCACACGATCGATGATGCGGTGGAATTAGCCAACACTTTGACTGGCGGACTGGTGCGTACGCGAGAAGAAAACAGAAAGAAGGAATTGGCTCAGAAAATTACCCAACGATTTCGTATGGGTAATAATAGCAACTTCAAGAGAAAGGGAACTGGATCATCTTCCACTCCGCCGTTCTGCAGGAACTGTAAAAACAAACATTTTGGAAAATGTAATGAAACCTGCAACTTCTGCAAAGCTATAGGACATCGTGAAGAGGATTGCAGAAAGAAAACAAAGATCTGCTATAACTGTGGAGAAGCTGGGCATTTCAGACCAGAATGCCCTAAATTGGTCAAACCAGCAGATAACAAGGCCAAAACTGCTGAATGGACTAACAAGAAGAACGCAAGAACCTTCCAACTGACCACGCAAGAAGCCGAACTGATTCCTGACGTAATAGCCGGTACGTTCTTAGTTCACAATGTTTATGCGAAAGTATTATTCGACCCTGGTGCAAACCAAAGTTTTATAAATACTTCATTCTGCCAAGCTCTTAAGCAACCTTTAACGAAACTTAGGCAAGTTTTTACAGTAGAAACGGCAGACGGGAACTCTGTTAACATAGATACGGTTTTGCAAAAAGAAACTATAGAACTTTCAGGTCATAAATTTTCTGCAAACCTATTACCCATAAATTTAGCTGTATTCGATGTCGTATTAGGAATGGATTGGTTAGTAGCCAACCATGCTCGAATCCTCTGTGATAAGAATTCCATAGAAATTCGTGCACCCACAGGAGCAGTAATTATGATTACAGGGGATAAGCCGCATAAACCAATGAAGTTCATTTCAGTAATGAAAGTTGCTAATTATGAACGAAAGCAAGGAATATTGTATATGATTCTGGTAATCATTAGCACTAAGGGTAAGGAACTTATGGAAATTCCTGTAGTATCAGAATACTCGGATGTATTCCCAGAAGAACTACCCGGATTACCACCAGATAGGGAGGTAGAATTTAGAATTCATTTGATTCCTGGTACTACACCCGTAGCTAAAGCACCCTACCGATTAGCACCCACTGAAATGTTAGAACTGAAAAAGCAATTAGATGAATTTCTCAGTAAAGGATTCGTACAACCTAGTTCATCCCCTTGGGGAGCTACAGTGTTGTTCGTAAAGAAGAAAGATGGTTCTATGCGAATGTGTATCGATTATAGGGAATTGAATAAGGTTACAATTAAGAATCGATACCCATTGCCTAGGATTGATGATCTTTTCGATCAACTTCAAGGAGCTAAATATTTTTCTAAGATAGATTTACGTTCCGGATATCATCAATTGAAGGTACAAGAAGAAGACATACCTAAAACCGCTTTTAGAACTAGGTATGGTCACTACGAGTTTACAGTTATGCCTTTTGGACTAACAAACGCTCCGACAGCTTTTATGGATATGATGAATAGAATCTGTAAACCGTACTTGGATAAATTTGTAATTGTCTTCATCGACGATATACTTATTTATTCCAAAATCCAGGAAGAGCATTGTGAGCACCTGCATGCACTCTTAACTTTGTTAAGAAAGGAAAAGCTTTACGCCAAATTCTCGAAGTGTGAATTTTGGCTACAGGAGGTGCAATTTTTAGGTCACATGGTGAATCACGAAGGTATTCACGTAGATCCCTCCAAGATAGAAGCGATCACTAAATGGAAGGTCCCGCAATCAGCTATGGAAGTTAGAAGTTTTCTAGGATTAGCTGGGTACTATAGGCGCTTTATTAAGGATTTCTCTAAGATAGTTGTGCCATTAACTAAGCTAACCTGTAAATCAGTTAAGTTTGAATGGGGACCTAGACAAGAAGAGGCTTTAAAGATTTTAAAGCAAAGGTTAACGAACGCCCCAATTCTTGCCTTACCCGAATGGACAGAAGATTTTGAAGTCTACTGTGATGCTTCTAAGCTAGGATTAGGATGTGTGCTAATGCAATGCAAAAAAGTAATTGAGTATGCCTCAAGAGAGTTGAAAAAGCACGAGGAAAAATATACGACACATGACTTAGAGTTAGGAGCCATAATTTTTGCCCTTAAAATTTGGAGACACTATCTGTATGGCAGTAAGTTTTCATTCTATACAGATCATAAGAGTTTAAGATACATATTCGGGCGAAAAGAATTGAATATGAGGCAAAGAAGATGGATGGAAATTCTAATTGACTACGACTGTGATATTCAATATCACGAAGGAAAAGAAAATGTAGTCGCAGATGCCCTAAGTCGTAAGTATCATGAAAAGCAAAAGCGAGTTCGTGCTCTTAGGTTAACTTTACAATTAGACTTAATGGAACAACTGAAGAATATTCAGGAGACAGCAATCAAAGATAATGCTGACGGAATGAAAGGACGAGTAAAAGAATTAGAGCAAGGAGGTTATGGAATTTGGAAGTTCCATAAGAAAAGGATTTGGGTACCTAAGCAAGGAGAATTAAGAAATAAGATTTTAGAGGAAGCCCATAAATCTAGATATACCATGCATCCTGGTAATAATAAGATGTACCAAGATTTAAGGAACAACTTCTGGTGGATAGGAATGAAAAAGGACATAGCTAGATATGTTTCTAAATGTCTTACTTGTTCACAAGTTAAGGCAGAACACCAGAAACCTTCAGGATTACTCCAACAATTAGAAATGCCTGTTTGGAAATGGGAATTAATAACCATGGATTTTGCTACTAAGTTGCCCAAAACCAGGAAAGGTAATGATGCGATTTGGGTAATTGTGGATCGATTAACCAAATCAGCTCATTTTCTACCCATGAAGGAAACTTTCAGTATGGAAAGATTAGCCAAGTTATACCTAGACGAGGTAGTATCCTTACATGGAGTCCCACTCTCTATCGTATCGGATAGAGATAGTCGTTTCACTTCACATTTCTGGACAAGTTTCCAAGAAGCCATAGGGATGCGATTAAATTTAAGTACAGCTTATCATCCCCAAACAGACGGACAAAGTGAAAGGATGATTCAAACCCTGGAAGATATGCTCAAATCAAGGAAAGACTGAAAATGGCTCGAGATCGCCAGAAAAGTTATGCAGAAAATCGACGCAAGCCACTGGAATTTCAAGTCGGAGATAAGGTACTCTTGAAAGTTTCTCCTTGGAAAGGAATAGTGCGGTTCAGGAAGAAGGGAAAGTTAAGTCCAAGGTACGTAGGACCATTCCCAGTAATCCAGCGAATAGGACCAGTTGCCTATCGTATACAACTACCAGAAGAGCTAGCAGGGGTACATGACGTATTTCATGTATCCAACCTCAAGAAATGTCTATCTGACGAATCCCTGGTAGTACCTCTTCAAGATGTAGAGGTAAATGAAAAGTTAAAATTTGTTGAGAAGCCACTGTAGATAGAAGACAGAAAGGTCAAGTATATCAAACACAAAAGACTAGTACTGGTCAAAGTCAAATGGGATTCGAAGAGAGGACCTGAGTACACTTGGGAGCTGGAATCAGAGATGAAATGAAAATATCCCTACTTGTTCCAGTAAATCTCGAGGACGAGATTTTTATAAGGTGGGGAGGATGTAACAACTCTCATTAAAAAAAATTATTACTATTTCTTATTTTATTATGTCTAATAGGAAACCCTAATTGAGACCCCCAAATAATATTGCATGACCCCTAAAATTTTCAGAATAATCGGAACTAGGATCAGGGCCCCCTAAAACTCTAGGGGGGATATTCCCTAATCAGTATTATCCTCATAGTTTGCTGTAGGATTTGAATTTCGTCGAATTGTGACTCACCAAGGCTATGTTGGACACGAAACTACCCTACCCTAAAAGTGACTCGTCGCGCCACGCGCCAGGACCAGGTGGGTCTGGCGCGCCACGCGGGGGAACCCATTTTTCAGCATATAAATTAGGGGGTTAGCACTTGCATGGGGGAGTTGTTACGACGTGAAAATACGTTTTCTACGTTGAGTTGTGCTCTGTTCTTTCCAAATTCACTCAAAAACCCCACAAGTACGAAATTCTGCCGCGATAACAGGGTAATAACTCGATCACTGCTACGATTCAATGTCCGATCGATAAAAACCAGTCCGATGGATGTTTAAGTGCTGCCCGTATTTGGGCTATACTTTGTCATTCATCATGAGGGTTTTGATCTCGTGAGTTGTCGTAAAAGTTGTATTAAGTTACTGACCTAGTTTTTCGTGTGCGTTGTTAATTGAATTAGGTTAACAAGGCTAAATCAGTAGGCTAACCTCTGCCCATCTAAACTTGCAATGTGAGTCATTCTCTTTTTATCAAATTGCTTTTCCAAAACCCTATTTATTTTTCAAAGTTATAATTACAGGGATTAAGTCTTTGTAATCTTCAATTACTGCCGGTATGTGGGGTTTTGTATACATTACTTGATACTCGTCACCATTGGACAACAAGTTAGCCAATGGGTGATCTGACCATAGTCACAGATATTGTCGAGTGACAAATACCGATTTGGGGTAATTGGTAGATAAAAACAATATAATCACCCTTAATACTGTATATTATAACAATGTGTCGTTTGAATGACTCGCCAATATTTCCCTGCTGATAAAACTTTTTTAAAACATGTTTCAGGTGATCTGTTGTGATCCAGGAAAAAGTGTCGTGTAGCACCTCAAGCTTGAAGAAGTGGCTCAATAAAATAAATAAACACGTTTTTGTAAAATAGGGGATTTCCTTGAGGAATCACCTTTACTGTAAATTATGAAGGTTATCCCCAAATTGTGAAATAAATAAATTGGGTATTTTCAAGTTCTAAAAAGATCTTGTTAAACTTCCGTTGTCAACTCAAATAATAAATACCACGGGTTTTCTGCCCATGGCTCCTGGACCGGGTCACACCGGGCCGGGGGCCGTGACATCATATATGTAGTAAAGTATCGGTAAGAACAAAGTGTCGATCCAAGGATGTGGGCGGAGAAATAATACTAAACTTTTTGTCATTAAACTACCTGTAGGAACATAAAAGTGTGATTTTCTAAAAACTAAAATAAGCATAAACAAATATTTATAAGAACATAATAGACTCCAAATAAGAAAATAAATATATAGCCTTGCTTTATACACAACCAAAGTATATGAACTAAGTCAGTTTTGTTACTTAAAACATTTGGTCAATTTTCCATTTTCAAGACAATTAGTATCCCTTTCGGGAATCCTAGCATGACAATTCTTTGGAAAGCTAAAATGATAAACACACTTTAACCACCTACAATTGTTCTTTAACGTGCAATTGATAAATTTCTATGAAAATCCCCTAAAGATAAGTTAGTCATCCGTTAGGAGTTTTCTAACCTCACTTAATCAAGGAAAGTGACACCGATAAACACAATCCAACCACCGAGACAAGCATAAACTAGATTAAATCACAACCGAGTTCATTTTACAAATCTTGAACATAAATTCACCAAGATAGCAATTTTAGCCTAAACTACTAACTAAGCTAACAATTTATGTCAAGAATTCATAACAACACCATTTAACCCGTTAAGGTCCTTCCATGAGGGAAAGCTTTCTTGATTAACAATAATTTCCCCTTATTAAACCACTAACCATTCTAGCATCATGGTGCACACATTTGAAACAAGTTAAACTAGTAAAACAAGTTCAAAGTCTACTAATACATGATTAATTAAGCTTCTTCTTTCAAATATCTCAACTAACCATATATTAATCATCCAAGATAACTACTTATAATCAAGAAATCAACATCAATAAACAAGGTTGCAAACTAATCATCAAGGATTAACATAGAAAATGCTTCAAAGTGTCATTACAAACATAATTAACATACTAATGGTTGTAATTAAGCAAGGGATACTAGTGTTTTTGCCCTTAGGCTTACAATAATACATAATCATCAACCTAAATGCTTGAAACATAACAAAAACATGGAAAGATTCAAGAATCAAACCATAAACAAGCACAAGATTGAGAATCCGGATGATAACGGAGCTAATCGGCACAAGATGGCTTGAATTCGGGTGAAAAGCAAAGCCTCCAGAGCCTGAAAATCGCCAGAAAAGCTCCCAAAAGTCCAGAGTTACGAAATGAGAGTTGCCTTCTGTTTTTTATATATTATTCAGATCGTACGGTCGCGCCATTAAAGTGCACGACCGTTCACTTTATTGTACTGTTCACCATGCTGTGTTGACCGGCCTTCGTGGTCGCATGGGCGTGCCATTTATTGCACGAGCGTGCATATCCGAGGTTTTGATTGCACGAGCTTCTGCACTGGTGGTGCATCTCCGGCTGAGGTTGGTCATCGCATCCGCACGATCGTTCTTTCAGTCGCAGCGTCATGCATTGCCGAGATGGCTTGCACGTTGGATCGCACTGGCTGTGCATCACCGAGATGAGCCTGGTTGTCGGAAACGCACGGGGGTGCCACGAGTAGCACGACCGTGCAACTCACCCAGATTATAATTTCTCATAGAAACTTCGCAGCTCTGCCGTTTCGCCCGGAAAGTCCTCGTTTTCATCATCTTCTTGTTTGGCACGCTATTTTAGGCCTCTAAACACAAATACACCCAATTCAGTATTCAATTCTCGGTTTTACGGCCAAAAATGCGTAAAATAGGGGTAAAATGGGGGAATAAAACATAGGTAATTTGGTGAATATCAAACCTCCCCACGTTGAACCTTGCTTGTCCTCACGCAAGCTAAAACTAAAATGCAATAAAAGCTAGATTCTAACAAGAACGAGAATTTACAAACTACCTACTAATATAACTACAACCGGTTAGCCGGGTTTTCGAAACGCAACATCAAGTGATTCAAACCAAACAAGCACATTCAAATATATGTATGGATAACCAAAAAGCCGTGATTTCACTTCCAATTGACTTAGCATGCTAATCTTCACACACCTCACAATGTTCACACACACTCGGTTTTATTTGTGAAACATACATAAAATGTGTATGTGTAAACACTTAATGCCTCTACAATGAAACGTGTAATATCATAAGCTTGTCACAAGATCTTATCTCCACCAACTAACATGCGAAAAAGTGTAAATCAAGAGCTCTTTACGGGTTATAACGATAGGCTTGGGTGAAGGGTAAGGAATGGGAATTTTTAAAGTGACTAAATGGTTAAAACTCGGTAGTTACGTTTAACTAGCGTAAAACAATAAAACTATACATACTAACGCCTTAAAAAGGGGGCTTTTGTGATATCGAGCTGATCCACGGGATTTCATCATTTTAGCATTTAAAATTGCTCGGATTTTGTCGACTACACCCTATTTTAGGGTGTTTTATTTTCAAATTTTCTGGGATTTTTTTTCATATAAATATGATCTAATGGCTTTGTACAACGAACAACTAACTACAAGAAACGCTAGTTAAACGATGATTTGACCGAGTTTTAACACAAAAGATTTAAAAATAAAAATGCTAAATTTGGCTAAGTGGGTGATTTTGTTGGGTGAACAAAGGAAAACACGGGAAAGGCTCAACATGGTTAATCCTAATGGGTAACGTAGGGTTTAGGGACACATAACAAGAAGAACAAGGCTAACAACAAAAGGGGTTTTCTAAGTGCCTCTATCATTTCTACACAATTTCACACATTCATGGTCTTAACAAGCATGTTAGTGACAAGTTCTAAACTACACGTGACATCCGGCTCACTCCTACTTCGAAATGAACAAACATATAACAATTTTAAGGCTCAAACATGCTCACATAACGGAAGGAATGGGTGAAAGTGTGAAAATTATCATGCAAGTCATTCTTTGTTTGTCACGTTTTCTAGTTATCTTTTTCAAAATTTATTTGGCTTGCCGGGTTTTTGTCATATCAGAAGCTTTCTAAAATACAACTAACCGGTTTATTTACTAAAAATATATACAATTTTCTGATTTTTTTTATACATAGGACAAACAAAGTCAAAATGTTAAACCCCCTCCCCACACTTGAACTTCGCATTGTCCCCAATGCGAAACCCAGAATAGAGAAAAAGGAGAATAACACTCCCCTGAAGATGAATGTAGATGAAACGAGTCTTCAAAGCTGATTCTGTGGTGTGCTCCAGTCCAAGACGTGCTTTCAAAATCTGTATGGATGTCACAAAGCAAAGCAAAGCAAAGCAAAACAAAACAGAAGGCAGAGACAATCTAAACGCAAACAAACCATAATTTACATAAATAAAAGGAGTACTAAGTATCCATACATAAAACAAAGCAAACAAACGATAATGTCTGAAAAATAAAGTACATAACCGTGGGTGTCTGAAATGAAAACCAAAATGAACACCCAAGAAATAAACTACTAAAATAACACCACATCCACTAGCTCAGAACTCCCACTACTGCTCGTCATCCGCACCTCCTCCTGTGCCGGATGGGCCTGCCCCGCCATAATCTCCTGGGTTCCCGAATGGGAACTGTGGGGGCTCGCCATAGTAGTTAGGGTAGGCGTTCTGAAGCCCCCAAATATGTATGAAAATCCAGCATGCACCTCCTGGCGCATGAACTCTTGGTTCGCCCGCATCGCCTCTTGATTGGCCCTAAGCTGATCTTGATTAGCCCTTATCTGCTCTATATTAACCCGCTGCTGCTCCTGGCTAATCTGCATCTGCTGGAACCGGCCATAGAACTCTGGATACGAAAGGATGCCGGGTGGCTAGTACTGGAACTGCGGGGAGTGTGGTGGTGAGTGTGGTGGCTGCTCATGCTGCTCCTCGTCCTCCTCATGCATAACTTCATCCTCACCATCCCCTGTGAGTGGAGGCAACGGGTCCCAGACCTCGTTTTCCAACCCTTTCAACCGATCTCCATTGTCCGTTTCCGCGATAATCCCCATGGCTTTCAAAGAGCAGTTGTCAACATACATACCCTCGATAACCAAAGTAAGATCCTGAACCACCTCATCAGTCATTATGCCCATGTTGTAGGCGATTTGGGTCACATACTGACCACCATGTATCTGACTATTGGCGGCTCTACCCGAGCTATGCACAAAGTACTCAGCCATCCGCTCGGCGAGGTTGATGTAGACCCCCTTCGCGAGCACATAAAGAAATATAATATCCAGTGTTAGACAGTTTCCCAAACTGTCCATGCGCCCAGCGATAGTGTGGCTGAAGATGTGGTGTATAACTCTATGTAAAGGGTCTCGCAATCTTGAAGCTTTGGATACCCAAGGATCATACGGCCCGCCAACTGCATCTCGCCCCCAAAACTCACCCCGCTCGTCTTCGCTGGGGAAGGTGAAGTGATCAGTAAAGAACTCGGAGTCCATTTCATCATCGGTGTAGATACCGACC